>ML109900.1:37296-99991 GCA_003697995.1 Taxidea taxus jeffersonii | reverse complement strand
GACAGGAAGGGGAAAGTCCAGGCAAATACAGAAAAACAATTTGGAAGATACAGCTATGACACAGGGAGAAAAAAAATCACTGATGTCTTCAGAGAGACAAGAGTAAATTTTGCATCTATAAAACAAGAACAAGATGGGGTTTGGGGGTCTGGTTTTTTGTTTGTTTGCTTGTTTTTCATTTTTACAAAGGAGGTAAGAGAGAGAATCAAAGAACAGGAAAGATCTTTTGAAAATTAAAAATAAGAGAAATGAGAAATTCACTAAAAGGGTTAGATGGTAAAGCTAAGGGAATCTTCCTAAAAATAGACCAAGAAGTAAAAAAAAAAAAAAAGATGGAGGAGAAGCAGCAGTTAGAGAAAAAATTCTGGAAAACAAAAAGGAAACCTATGGTGGTAGATATAATGAAAGAATTAAAAAAAAACCCAAAAAACATACTTAACGTGGTAAGTTTCCAGACTGAAGGATTTTACTGAGTGTCAAACAATTAAAAAAAAAAAAAAAAAGGTTCACACTAACACACAAGGCACATCATTATGAAATTTTAAAACACCAGGGACAAAGGAAGTCTACTTAGAGAGGTGAGGGAAAAAATCAATTATATACTCAGGATCAAGAATCAGAATGACGTTGGACTTCTCTACAGTAACACATTGTAGAGCAATGCCTTCTATACTGTGAGTGAAAACTACTTGCAAACCATAAACTACACTCGGCCTAACTACCAATCCACTATTAAGATGAAATTAAGATGCTTCAACTCTTTGATGTCTCAAAAGATTAATTTCCCATGCACCCCTTTTTGGAAACCTGCTGGAGAACGTATTCCACCGAAACAAGAGAATAATAAACCAGGAAAAGTGAAGAGAAGAAATCTGGGAAGAAGGGATTCCACACAACAAACAGACCCAGAAAACTCTGGAAGATGGAGAGAGACCTCAGGGTGCCCCCTGTGTCAACACTGGCACAGGTTAGGAGGTTGCAGGAGATACATCTCTGAGAAAATAAGGTGGATAAATGGAGTTCCTAGAGGTACCTGGCATCCCTGAGGGAGCTAGCCTTGGTCAAAAGTCAAAACATTGAGTATAGACCATCCTCATCTCTAGACTTTGCATTATGTGAGATAATAAATGCTCTCTAGTTTAAATTGCTTTCACTTTCTGTTCCTTGTGGGGAAAAAAAAATCATCCAATTGATACAGAGAGAGCAAAGGGTAGGGTGCTTGACACGAGTCTGGAAAGCCATCACCAATGTGGGCATCTCCCTCATTAGGTCACATGAACATCTGACTAGCTTTCATTCTCTTGTTATCTATTCAACCTTCTCTCTTCAGCCACTCTTTCTTCTGCTTACTCACTCAGCAGCTACTTTTGAAGCTAATGGCCAGTCACAATCCTCCTCTATGCTGGGGCTGCTTTTCAACTTCTGCTCCCATTGTTAAAATACATATTCTCTAGGGATTTCTTGAGAAAGTAAATAGGATAGGTCCAGCTCATATTTTAATGTCAGGCCACTTGGTGTCTCTGATGTTTCTTATTGGTTTCCTGTGGTTAAAATTCCCATTCCTGGTCCTCCCAGATCGTGGTGGGGAGAAGCAAAGAGGCACTGGGATCATGATGGTATAAGCCTGGCCCCTTCTGATGAGATCCACCGACCACCTCATCAGAAGATTCCCAAGAGTAGGAAGGGGATATGTCTTAGAACAGGCTATGGAATAGACTGACTTAACCAGTTTCAGATAACTGGTTGCCTTTTTGAAACACCAAAAAAAAAGAGAGAATACATAAACTCCTTTAATGGCTCATTCCTTCTATACTACTTCACAAGAAAGGCATTTTAAAGCCTAAACCACAGCTTCCTGCTACAATCATTTTCTCTTGTGGCCTCATTGGAAATGAGATACAGCAGCATTCTGGAAATATACTCCTGAGGTAGTCTCCTCTCTAGGGAAAAGAGATCCCATTTCTTTACATTGTCATTGTAAGGACTACAGAAAAAATATCTCATTCATCACATTTATAAAACTTATCTTCACAAAACGAATGTGTTGATCAGTTTTTGTTCAACAGTAATGAAGATATTATGCAAATACCAAGGGCAATATTTTAAGTTATGGTGTTTTTATTCATGGACTATGTACTGAATACAATTTAAATATGCAAATCTTTTGTCCTTCCATTGATCACAAACTACACAGTCATTTTCTGTGGAGAGCCAGAAATTCATGATGAGTGAAAGAATAATATGTAGGTGTGCATATAGACTCATAGTCCAATATGGTCCATATTGGACCATAGATATATATATGTCCATAGATATATATGTAGACATAAATAATATGCCTTTAAGTTCATATAAACTTTGTGATAGCTTGATGCAAGTATATCTATATCCACAAAATGTTATTCTACCTTATGTAGGGAATACATAGGGAAGCTTATGTATATGTGTAAATAAATATGTTGAGAGAGGGAGAGAAAACAAGTGATATCTTTAAAGACAGGTATCAATCTATTCTAAAGGAACATTAACATAATAATGTATCTTTATTGTATATGTGAATAAACCTTCAATGCTAACCCTGTGGCAGCCCAGCAAAAATATAATATTGGCCTGGTAGTGGGGTCATGGCAGATTCATCAAGGCTTATTCCAATGTAAGGCCTTTCTCTTTAGTAGCCTATGTATGTCCAGTCATGATCAGTAAAAGCTCTGTTTACTGAGTACTTACCAAATGCAAGAATAGTGCTAAGGGCTTTTACTCTCATCTAATTGAAGGAAGAATAGAGGAAGCCAGTCTACATTAAATTTATCAAATCTATATCAAATCTTGCTCTGTGTTCTTCTCATATTTGGCCCTTCCTCCCCATCTGAGTTGTTATCACCCCAGGCAGACCCAGTCACCCCATATTTGAGGTTGGCAATTGCTTTGTTTGTCAGTTGGCTCCCCTCTAAACCTTCCCTCTGCCACTTCCTCCTTTCCTACAGTGATTATTTCATGGGATCTTCTTCCATTAGCCTGTGAGTGTTTAGAAGCAGACATTGTCTTCCTCCCATACTTCTCCCCAGTTTCATCCCAAGAAATAGCATCATAGGGGAGGGCCAGAGAGAGTTAGCAAAGTTCAAATCCGCCTTTCCCACTTGGGGTATTTTTGGATGAACTGGTGTGTACCTTTATTGTCTGGGAAATAACCCAAGTAAGTAGATGATCTCCAAGAGTCATCTGCACCAGTCGTATTCTGGACGACTGGTCCAGAACACTGCACCAGTATTGGATTCTGCACAATCCAAAGCTCAACCAGTTTTTGTTCACAGGCATGACAGTGGCTGTACAGAGATTAAGCTCTGGAAGTTATCAGTGACTCCTCAAGGTAACACCACTGGCTCATTCCTTCTGAATGCACCTTTCTTCAGAGGCAGGAGCCCTGGGAACTTTCTGGTTTCACTGGTTGGGAACAACTTACACAAAACAACTAAGAAACATATACAAGGGAGAGAGAGTATTTTCTTCTTTCTGCTTAGCCCACAGAGTGACTAAGATCAGCCACACTCATGTCCCCCTCTCACACAGGACAATGATATATCCTCTAACATCCTTAAATTCTAAGCTGATCTGAACTCCAGTTTGGGAGAAGGAAATCTGCTCACTTTTATGATTGTTTACATGGATTGCCCAATCAACTAAGATTATTGTGTTCTCCCAATCTAATGTTGAAAGGCATTTTATAGGGAAGTGGTCATACTATACCACCATTGTCAGAAAAGTCCGGTTCTTCCACAAGACACTGAGATTACATGTTTTAAAGCTGATGAAATTTACAAATTTGCCAGTCCAACACCTTGTCTAGTCCACCACTTCCTTAACTACAGAGATCGATTTAACTTCCAGGGGTGGAGGATTGAGAGGAAGAAGAAACCTCACACAAAGCTCAGAACAGCTGTTCCTAATTAGAAAACACTGAGGAAGAAAACAACCCATTAGTTCAGAACAACTGCAAAAACCAATCACAGAGCCTAAAACCCCATCTTCCTCTGTCTTTGCCAAATGAAGCCAGTGGTCCTGGACTTTTCTTCCTGAGTCATAGTCATACATTGTATAAGGACTTGACCATTGTTATTTTTACAGAAAAGTCAAAGGTGTTCCTGTAAGTCTCTTTAACAGGTTTACACAGGTGGTTTACGTAAAATGATGGTGGTAATTACTTTTTTTTTTTTTTTTGGTGGCCATGACTTTAAATATATCAAATGAGCAGCTCTATAGAGTAATGTTTCAGATGTTTAGATTTCTATAGCTGCTTTTAATCTAATAACATTTTCCCATTATAAAAATAATTCATGCATAGTATTAAAAATCCAGAAAATAATATTAGATATTATTTGATACTATATTTATGATATTTAAATATCAAAATCATAAAATATTTACTGTTTTGGAATACATTCCTCCAGTCTTTTTTCTATTCATATAGTTGTGTTGTTGTTGTTTTTTTTTACAAAGGAGTATATCTCAACATTATTATATAACATCCTTCTTTCTCTTAATAAATTGCATGCATGGTATATGTATTAGGTAATTCTCTCACAACATTATTTTTAATGGCTACAAAATAGTCCACTAAATGGTTGTATTTCAATTCTTTTATCTTAATTATACTTCAATTAAAAAATCCTGTTATCACACATTTAGATTATTTTTCACTTCTACTATTAAAAAATTATTGCAATGCATCATGGTTGATATACTTGGGGGTGCATCTATGACCATTTCCTCTTGCTCTCTTCCTCAGGATAGATATGCCGGGTCAGAGTTAGCAAAATGTTAATACTCTAAAAGTTATTCATGGAAGGTTCATTAAGCCAAGAATTTCATTATAAGAGAAAGAAATGTTGTGCCAACTCTATTTTTTTAAATCTTAGATTCTTTTAGAGTAAATGAAAGGAAATTACTTCTGGAGAGTCTAATTTAAATGCTCTGGAGTGGAGCCCAGGCCAGTCACATACATTTTTTTTTTTTTTTTAAGTTCTGTAGCTGATTACAGTCCAGCTAGGGTCGGGGACCACTGGGACTCGTTAGTGAGTTTCCTGGTCTACCCAGGAATTTTACTTCCATGGAAGAGGTAACTGAATTACAATCCCATAAACAAATTAAAAAAAAAATGACTGGAACAGAAACTTTTTTGAAAGATGCAACTATGACTCCTCACAAATGAATTTTATAGAGTATCTTCTGTTGGTGTGCATCTGTAAAGTGCATACAGACTAAATATCTAAGTTATAGCAATGATTGATGAAAGGAATTAACTTATACTCCCTGCCCCATCGCATCCTTACTCTAGAGTCCACAAGTAAATCTGCAACAAACAAATGGAGCAGGCATTTTTCACCTCTATTTTGTCATCTTTATTTAATCATTTTTTTAAAAAGGAATGGATGAATAAAAAGCACTGGAAACACGGTCTCCAACATCCTAAATTCTCAGGGGCAGGAAGATGAGAGATTCTACTACTTCCTCTTTCTAAGCTTAAGTAATCTCTCAGAACATTATAATCCCCTCATCATCCTAGAGAAATTCAATCAGCAGCTTACTCATGCTGCTCTCTGTTTCTAGGACCCTTTTGTTTCAATAACTGCCTTCCTCTATCCTTCCTGCCTTCCAGCTCCCCCTTCTCGCACTGGCCCAGTCTGCTGTGGACACTGATGCCACTTGACAATTATGCCTCTTCTCCGCTCCCCAACTTCCTAGTATAATGTGCCTTTCCATTTATATCTTTAGTATTATCTCATCAGGTGTCCCAGTTGAGCTCAGTCCTCTGCGTTCAACTGTAAATATCTCTACAGTTCCCATGGAGGGGCCTGGTCATACCAACTTAAACCACGTAAAGATCAACTTACAAAAGACAGGAACTATTTGTGTCCAAAAATGTTGGCTTGTATTGTCTTTGGCTATTTCCTACAGAATGGAGCTACACACCTAATTAATAAAAGTAATGCCTAGCATTTATTAAACATTTCATTTACTAAATCTGGCACTATAGGAAGTATGTTATATGTACTCTCTTCAGCACTAACACATTACCTATTTTTTAGAGGAGGAAATTGAGACTTACAGAGGTCAAGACACCAGTTATACCACTGGTAGGTAACCAAATGAATTCAAGCAGAGATCCACGATCTAACTTCAATACCACATGCTTGTTTATTATGTTCCTAAACTTAGTCTCTAATTGAAGACCATCCATTCTCCCCTCTAATATATCGTCTAGCCAAACTCCAGCCAAATTGTCCTACTCCCTGTTCCCCACAAACATCATCTGGAATTACGGCAATGGAAAAATCTCTTTCACTAAACTACGGAAACTTTCAGAGTTTTACTAGAGAATTCTAGAAGGATAGTGTCCAATATCTGTTCATATATATCTACCCACCCCAGTATTTTTATGCTGGAGGTCTTGCTTTGTTTTCAAAATGCAGTCTGTTTCCTTGTACCTCTTCTTTCTGTTTATACCAAGTGGACACATCTCTCAAGACCACACACATGCCATCTGCACAATTCATTTGCAGCCCATTTACCACCAGGGAAGGAAACTCCCTTTTCCCCATAATTTCTGGTTCACCCAACTACACAAACGCAGTTAGAAAAGGACCAAATACGAGAGTATGTGTATTGCTGTATGTGTGCGATACTTGTGGTGGAGAGTAGCTTTGTGTTGTTAACAGGAAAATTGGGGAACTAGAAAATATGGCCATGGGAAAGAGGGGGAGCAGATTAAGCATAATCTTGGCCAAGTGGCTTCATTTCTGAGCCCTCAGTTTCATCATCTTTCAAAAGAAGAGGTTAGGTTAAATAAACTCAGTTCTTATTCCTTGCAGTGCTTATATCTTCCATTGTTTGCAATACTGTAGGAGCTCAACTGGCAAGGCTGAACTGACTTATTCACTTTGAGTCTTGCAATGAAAAGATGTGTCTAAACCCTAAACACACATAACTACTAACTGGCTTCAAGTTTTGCATTTCTGGCAAAATGGAAATTTAATTTTGAAATTCTGATTTACCTTGCCTTGGTGATTGGATGTGAGAGTAATCTTCACACCAAAACCTTATTCAAGATCCAAAGACAGAGAAGCCAAAGGTTTATGAAGGCACTTCCTTACCTCTCACTTACAACTAGAGCTGTGTGCCTCTGGCTCTTGCCCCAGCCTCAACCCTAAAAGTGCTTTTGCAAAATCACCAATGACCTACACATTGCCAAACACATCTCACCTTCTACTTGTCATACCATCAGAGCTGTCTGACTCCTCTTCTTACTGAACTCTCTTGTTCTGCATAACCCCCTTTCTCTCCTCTGATACCTTATTTCTCCTCCTAATCTCCTTCATGAATTCTTCCTCTTATTTTCCCTCCAGTATTAGAGTCCCTAATATCCTCAGCCCTTGTCTCAATGTCTGCATTCTCCTTGAGTCATTTCATCTAAACCCCAAATTTCCTAAACAGAATTTCTCACCTCAGCTCTCACCTGCATTTTAGTTGTGTATATAACAAACATCTACACCAGAAAAATCCCACAAATACCTTAAGGCCAACATATACAGAGCTCAGTCATCAGATTTCATCCAAAAGATATATTCCAACTTCATTAATATGGACATGTATGTAAACTAATCATCTCCCCCAACACCACGCTCACTCTTTCTCCTTTTCTCTGTAGGTGATAGATGAATATAGGTTACCTAGGAAATAAATGCATCCAAATTTGGAAAATCTTATTTCAAGTTCCAACTCCTTTAGTCCTTCAGCAACAAAAAATCCTCAAGTAACTATTTTACTTTATTTTTATTTATGTTTTATTTTTTAAAAGATTTATTTATTTTAGAGAGAGTGCATACATAAGTGGGGAGAGGGACAGAGGGACAGAGAGAATCTCAAGCAGACTCCCCGCTGAGTGCAGAGCCTGATGTAGGGCTCAATCTCACGACCCTGAGATCATGACCTGAGCCGAAATCAAAGTTGGTTGCTTAACTGACTGAGCCATCCAGGCGCCCCACTTTATTTTTAAATTAACATATAATGTAATTGCTCCTTGTATACAGTTCTACGAATTTTAACACATGTATGGATTTATGTAACTACCTCCACAATAAAAGTACAGAAAAGTTCCATATTTTGCTCCAAAAAATTTCCCTCGTGTTGTCCCTTGGTAGTAAGACCCTCTCCTTACTCCTTGGCCCTGGAAATAGCTAATCTTTCCCTTGTCACTACAGTCCTGTCTTCTAGAGAATGGCGTATGAATAGAATTATACAGAATATAAACTCTTAAAAAAGCAGCTACTTTAGACAAAACGTCTTTTAGATCAATCTGAATTGTTTTGTCTACAAGTAATTTGTTCCTATAATTGCTGAATAGTGTTTTTGTTGTACAGATGCAACACAGTTTGTTAATACGTTCACCCATTGAAGGACATTTGGGTGTTTCCAATTCTTGGTGATTATGAGTAGAATTTCTATCACTATTCATGGGCAGATTTTTATGTGAACATAAGTTTTCATATTTGTAGGGCAAGTACCTAGGAATGGGATTACTGAGCTATATGGTAAATATATGCTTAATTTAATTTAAAATTTTTTAAAGATTTATTTATTTATTTGAGTGAGAGAGAGAAAGAGTGTCAAGGGAGAGGGGCAGAGAGAGAGGGAGAATCTCCAGCAGACTCCCTGCTGAGTGCAGATCCCAGGACCCTGAGATCATGACCTGAGCTGAAATTAAGAGTCAGACATCAAACTAACTGAGCCACTCAGGTGCTCCTATACGCTTAATTTTACTTATTTATTTATTTATTTATTTAATGCTTAATTTTATAAGAAACTGCCAAACTGCTATCCAGAATGGTTATTTCATTTTGCTACCCAGTTAATTTAAATTTCATTTTGCTACCCAATTAATTAATTAATTAAAACCCAATTAATTGGGTTTCAGTTGCTCTACATTCTCAGCAGCGCTGATAATTCTTTTTTATTATTTTAGCTATTCTAATATATGTGCAGGACCATCTCGTTGTGGTTTTAATCCACATTTTCCAAGTGTCTAATGAACATTTTTATATG
This sequence comes from Taxidea taxus jeffersonii, assembly GCA_003697995.1. Classification (NCBI taxonomy): domain Eukaryota; kingdom Metazoa; phylum Chordata; class Mammalia; order Carnivora; family Mustelidae; genus Taxidea; species Taxidea taxus. The sequence continues at coordinate 90,895 of ML109900.1, read as the reverse complement.
CTTATTTGCCATCCTTTTGCTGAAATCCAAAATTATTGGGGATATTTTAGTTACTTTGTGTTCTCATATAAATTTTGGAATGATCTTTTATATACTTTCAAAAAGTCTGTTGGAATCTTTATATGAATTGAGTTAAATTTATAGACAAATTTGAGAATTAAACTTTTGCTATGTTGAGTCTCCCAATTCAGGAACACACTCTTTTTTAAAAACTGGGTAGTTTTCTTCCAGTTGAGTTATGAGAGTTCTTTTTTTATTCTAGATACAAGCCCTTTGTTGGATATGTGATTTGCAAATATTTTTTTCTCAGTCTGAAGCTTGTCTTTTCTTTCTCAAAATAGTGCCTTAAATAGAGCAAAAGTTTTTCATTTTGCTCAAATAGAATTCACCATTGTTTTATGGATTGTGCTTTTGGTATCACATCTAAAAACTCTTTATCTAACTCCAAATCACAAAGATTTTTCTGCCTTTTTTTTCTTTAAAACGTCATAATTCTATGCTTTACATATAGATTTATGATCTATTTTGAGTTCATTTTCATATAAAGTTTGAGGTTAAGATCAAGGTTTTTTTGTTTGTTTGTCTGTGTATGGTTATCCCGTTGTTTCAACATAATTTATTGAAAGGCTTCCTCTATTGAATCTCTTCCAAAACTTTGCAAAAACCACTTGGACATATCTGTGTGGGTTATGTCTGGGTTCTCTATTCTGTTCCATTGATCTGTGTCTATCATTTTGCTAATATCACACTGAATTGATTGCTGTAGCTTAATAACAAATCTTAAAATCTGATTTTATAAGAAACTGCATGATTTCTCCAACATTACTATTGCCTTCCAAAATTGTTTGGTTACTTGTATTGATTGCTGTAGCTTAATAACAAATCTTAAAATCTGATTTTATAAGAAACTGCATGATTTCTCCAACATTACTATCGCCTTCCAAAATTGTTTGGTTACTGTAGTTCCTTTGCTTTCCATATACATTTTAAAATCAGCTTATCTGTGTCTATAAAAATAATGCCAAGATTTGATCTACCAGTTTGGGGAGAGTTACATCTTTGCTATGCTGATTCTTTCAAACCATAAAATAAGTAATCTTTCCATTTATTTAAATCTTTTTAAAATTATTTATCACATATTTTTGTAGCTTTAAGCATACAGACTTTCTTCATTTTTTTTTAAATTTGTGTCTAAGTATTTAATTCTTTGGAGCTAACGTAATTTTTAAAATTTTGACAAGGTGGCCAAGTGGTTAAGGCAATGGGCTGCTAAAATTTTATCATTGCTAGTATAAAGAAATACATTTGGTTCTTGTATGTTGACCTTGTATCCTTCAACCTTATTAAACTCACTAGTTTAAAAGTTCTGTCATGGATTCCTTGAGATTTTTTGCATGGACAGTCATGTCACCTGAAAATATGCTTGCCTTTTATTTCTTTTTCTTACCTTATTATATAGGCTAGAACATCCAATACAATGTTGAGTGGTGAGAGTGAATATCCTTGCCTTGTTCCCAAATTTAAAGAAAAAGCATTCAGTCTTTCACCATTAGATATGTTAGTTATGTATTTTATAGATATCCCTTATTGGTTAAATTTTTTTTTCTATTCCTAGCTTGTTGAGTCTTTCTCATTAATTGATGTTATATTTTGTCAAATCCTTTTCCTGCATTGATTGATATGATCATGTGATTTTTTTCTTTCTTTAGATTGTTGATATGGTGGATTATATTTACTGATTTTCCAATATTGCATCAATCTCACATTCCCACTAGAATCTCCACTTGATCGTGATGTTTTATTGCTTTTAATATATTGAAATATTCAATTCCTTCATATTTTATTGAGTCTCATTATATTTATGGTAATGAGGCATATTTGGCTTGTAGTGGTTTTTTGTTTTGATTTTTTCTAGTGCTATCTTTCTCTAGGTTTGGTATTTGGGTAATGGCCTCATAAATTGGGAATGTCCTTTCCTCTTCTTATTTCTGGAAGAAATGGTGTAGAATAAGTGTTAATTCTTCTTTAGATATTTGGTAGAATTTGTCAGGACAACCATCTGGACTTAGAGATTGCTATAGTAGCAATAAAGAAAATTTAACTGCAAATTCAATTTGTTTGTTACTGAATTAATTATCTGTTACATCTTGGGCAAGTTCTGAGAGTGTGTTGTTTTCAAGGAATTATTCTACTTCATCTGTTTTCACATTTGTGTCAATAAAGTTGTTCTTAGTATTCCCTTAATATCTTTCTAACATCTATGGGATTTGTAGTAATATCCCCTCTTTCATTCCTGATGTTGGTAATTTATGGCTTATCTTTTTTTTTGTTAGTCTTTGTAAAGGCTTATCAATATTGTTAACCTCAAAGAGTCAGATTTGTTTTGATTTTCTCCATCATTTTCTCTTTTTAATTTCATTGATCTCTACGGTTATCTTTATTATTTTCTTCTTTTTGCTTGCTTTGGGCTTATTTTACTCCTATTTTTCCAGTTTTTCTTTTTTATTTTTTTAAGATTTTATTTATTTATTTGACAGGCATTGATTACAAGTAGGCAGAGAGGCAGGCAGAGAGAGAGAGTGAGAAGCAGGCTCCCTGCTGAGCAGAGAGCCTGATGTGGGGCTCAATCTCAGGACCCTGGGATCATGACCTGAGCTGAAGGCTGAGGCTTTAACCCACTGAGCCACCCAGGCACCCCCTCCAGTTTTTCTTTCTTTTTTTTTTTTTTAAAGATTTTATTTATTCATTTGTTCGAGAGAGAGCAAGCGAGCACAGGCAGACAGAGAGGCAGGCAGAGGCAAGAGGGAGAAGCAGGCGTCCTGCCGAGCAAGGAGCCTGATGTGGGACTCAATCCCAGGACGCTGGGATCATGACCTGAGCTGAAGGCAGCCGCTTAACCAACTGAGCCACCCAGGCGTCCCCAGTTTTTCTTTTTTTAATGGAAGTCTAGGTTATTGACTTGAGAACTTCCTTTTTTTCTTAGACAAGCATCTAATTTTTTTTTTAATTTTTATGGAAAATTCTGTATGGTAGAAAAATACTCAGACCTAGCATTAGGAGCATTAGGGCACATCAGATTTAATTTGAATGCAAGGCAAAAATTATGAATCCATCACCCCATTTGAGAGAGGGGAACAAATGATTCCAATATAAACTCTCTAGATAGTCCAGTGCAGAATTAATCACAGAGTAATAAATAATAGGCAAGAGCCGTCAGGGAGCAAAGACTGGACAAGGCATTCTCTGCAATAGTATAGGAATCTCCCCTGCAAGGTTCTTGGTTTTTTTCCTACTAAAAGGCACTCTGATAGCTTTATGTACTTTTTTTCAGTCACCCATGCTCCTACCTTTATGCCTCTTCTGCTTGGAAACACCGATCTGCACTGTGGAAGTGTCCATGGAATTTTGTTTATAATATACTCAATTGCACCCTATGTGATTCACTCGATAAATATTAATAAACATTTCTGGTGTGTCTGGGGTTACAAAAGAATTACTTTAAGCCCTATATTTTAATGAACTTAGGAGAGAACACAGTATACACAAATGAGACCTACATCAATCAGTAACAGCTATTATTTATTTAAAACATATCGTGTGCCAAACATTGAGTATGCTGTATACTTTACGTGCACTTAATCTCTATCACCATCCAATGGTTTCGTGGGAAGAATATCGGTTTGGGAAACTGAAACCAAGTTTGAATCTCTGCTCTCTCTCTTAACATGGCTTAAGTCAGTTATTTAAACTCCCTGAAGTTCAGGGTTTGGGTTGTTGTTTTTTGGTGTTGTTTTTTTTTTTAAATTAAGAAATGTGGATAAGGATGTTGTCAGGATTAAATATGACAATATATGAAAAGGGCTTATTTGGGTAGGGAATATAAGGCTTAGTTGGGTAGGGAAAATAAGGGTTTTGAAGTCTCAGACTTTGGCTTCAAACCCACGATCAGCACATAATAGCTATAAGAAGTTCAGCAAATTACTTACCTTGAGTTTTGATCTCATATATAAAGTAGGGCATGGGTAGATGATAGATAAAGACAAACAGGTCATCTTCCCCTTCACCACCACAAAATCTCTCCTGTAGGTGTCCCCTTCTCAATACCAACCATCTCCTCCATTGCTCAGCTCAAACAACTCAGGATAATTTTTGACTCTCCCTGTAAATAACCACTGCAAAAGCAAATCCTGTTAGTTCTACCTTCAAATCTATTTAAATTCTTCCACCTCTCCTATTTCCTCCTCCATTGTCATGGTCTGAGCCACCAGCCCTCCTGTCATAATTTCCTAACTGCTTTTCTCTCTTCCTCACTTACCCACCACTATTCTCATCACAGTAATCAGAATGGCCCTTTTAAGCACAAGTCAGATCAAGTTCTCTAACAGCTTCCCATCTCCATCAGAATGAAAGTCAGTCTTGACAATGCCTTAAAAGACCCCTGAGCCATTCCTACAATCTCTTCTCCTATGTGCTTCCTGCACCGGCTCCACTCCACGTCTACCAGCCTCCATGCCATTTGGGGGAGTCTTCAGGGGTTTTTTCCACCTGAGTGACCTTATACTTTCCATTACTTCCACCTGGAATGTTCTCCAGCCAAATAGCCTCAAGCCTTCCTACTTCATCTCTTTCAAGTCCTTACCCAAATTTCATCTTCTTAGTAAAGCTTTGGCTATCCACTCCACTTAGAATTCCAAAAGTCCCCAAGCGGTGGCTGAGTGGCTCAGTCACTTAAGCATCTGATTTTTTATTTCAGCTCCCATCATGAACTCAGGATAGTTAGATCGAGACCTTGCATTTGGCTCCACACTGGAAGTGAAGCCTGCTTGAGATTCTCTCTCTCCCTCTGCCTCTCCCTTGCTCACTCTTTCTCTCTCTCTCTCTCAAAAAATAAAAAATTTAAAAAAATCCAACAACCCTCCAATTCTCCATGCAGTTTCCCATCCTCTTACCCTACTTACTTTTCTTTATAACATGTATCTCCATCTAGCAATGCTATATTGTGCTTACTTACTTTTTAGTGCTGTTGTCTGTTCCTCCAACATACACACACACACACACATAGGAATTCCATGACAGCAGGTATTTGGGGCTGTTTTGTTCATTGTTGTATCCCCAATTTTAGAATGGTATCTAGCACGTGGTATTCTCTCTCACCTTCTCTCTTGCTCTTCTACCCTACCTTCTTCCCTCCCCTCCCTTCTCCTCTCTTCTCTCCCCTCCTCTTCCCTCCCTTCTCCTCCCTTTTCCTCTCCCTTTTCCTAATATCTGGGTACTATACATATCATGATAGAATTTCTGGATTCATGGAATGCCAGAACAGCAGTGTAAAGCCAATCTTAGTTTCCTTAGCTTGTTAGAAACAGCTCCCCTTCCTTGGGAAAGAATGGAGGATTAATGGTTTATGGATATGTGTGTACCAGTTCCCATTACGTATCAGGTACCACTTTAAGATAAATAAGAAATAATTGAGTCCTCAACTCACTAAATGTCTGGTTTGAAAAAGGATCAAGTAAACATGTAAGAAATAAGAGAAAGGTGCTCACAAAAAAAAAAAAAAAAGGTATTTTACTTGGTGAGGGGGGAGTTGTGAGAGATTTAGAAATAGGTCTGATGTGGTCAAGACAAACCAGCAGTAACAATCAATTAGAAGAGTAATGGCACAGCGTGTTTGGTGCAGAAGTTTTGATCAATATAGGGGGTTGATCAAGATGATTCAAGTGTTCCTTTGACAATGAGTCATCCATAATCTCATGACTGCTGTTGCCTGTGTTCGTGGTTATGAAATGATCCTCACACTACAATTCCTAATATTAGAAGATTCCCTTCCAACTGGTACAAATTGTTAGGCCAGGGAGTGGGTGTTTAGAGTATGGCTTGTTTGTTCTCCAGTGGGCTGGGGTTACAGGGCAGTCAGCATTTACTGAATAAGAAACACATACTAGAACTTTCCCTAATATGCTGAATGGGAGTAAACAAGAGGGGCTTGGGGGCACATTCAGGGGTACTCAAAGAGCTAGACAGAAGAAGGGGAAAGGTGAGTAGGAATAGCTGAAGTATTCCTGTATTAAAACAAAATTGCCCTTCTGAGTAAACATTTAGCAAACTGGCAGATTCATAACTCCAGCAAGCAGAGGGCCGAACGCACCTATAACAACAGTGAAAAGAAGCCTTGAGAACATACCTCCAACTTCCAAGCCTTATTTCATTAGTGGAAACTTCTGGAGTGCTGCGTCATGCACTAGAAGTCTAACTCAATGCAAAGTTGAGGATGGAAACTTATACACAAAGAAACATCTGGAGGAGAACCACACATTCTTTAAAGGTGCTCTTTGGGAATTTGGTGATAACGGTATGGTATTGGGTGGTCTCACGTGTGTTATCTCATCTAATCTTCACAACATCTCGGCGAGGTTAAGAACCATCATTCTTTACTTGATAAAATAGAAAACTGAGATGCAGAGAGATGAAGTGACTTTCCCAAGTGGCGGAGTCAGGACTTGAATTTTGGTCTTTTCACTCCCAATCCTATACTCATATTCCTCTACTTGATATGATGAAGTTCTGGAAAACTGTTTGGAACGTTCTGGTCCAGAGCAGTGTTTTTCAACTCTGGTAGCATACCAAAAGCACCTGGGCATATCTACAAACCCTGATGTCTGGTTGCCAACACTGGAGATTCTGACTTGATCTGGGTAGTGGGGATTTTTGTTTATTTATTGTTTGTTTGTTTTAAGATTTTATTTATTTATTTGAGAGAGAGAGAGAGTGAGAGAGAGAGCATGAGAGGGGAGAAGGTCAGAGGGAGAAGCAGACTCCCCATGGAGCTGAGAGCCCGATGCAGGACTCCATCCCAGGACTCCAGGATCATGACCTGAGGGGAAGGCAGTCGCCCAACCAACCGAGCCACCCAGGTGCCCCTATTGTTTGTTTTTTTAAAGCATCTTTACAACTGAGATGGGGCTCCAACTCACAACCCCGAGATCAAGAGTTATGTGCTCTACTGACTGAGGCAGCCAGGTGCCCCTGGACAATGTTTTTGTTTGTTTGTTTGTTTTCTTTTTTAAGGCCCTTGGTATTTCTAAAGTTTATTCTGAGATGAGAACAACTATGGGGAAATTATTTTAAATTACAGACTCCTTGAGATCCAACCTAGGCTTATTGAATTAGAATCCACGGATGAGTTGGGATAATTGTGTGATTTTACAATTTTTCCAGATTGCTCTAGTAAGTAGCCAGATCTGGAGACTCCTGGGGTGAATAATACTTGAAGATCCAAGTGCTAGTTCTACCTCTGGCCTTGTTCATGTTCTTATAGGGAACTGATTTATCTTCACAGTATCTTTGTTGTTTCTTCATCCGAAAATGAGGATGTTGCTATTTGTTCCATTAGTCTCTTTGGAATGTTCAAAGGAAAAGTGATGGATGTTTTAAAAGTTATAACATCCTACACTTGCAAAGTACAGTTTTTATTACTGCTCTCCAGTGGTGTACCTGGCTTTTTTTCTCAAGAACTGACTGCCTTCTGAACAGACCATTTCCATAGGAGAAGGACTCTGGTCTTCCCTTCCTACTCTCTCTTTGACCCTTTTTATTACTTGCAAGGAGGCAGCAGAGGGCTGAGAAAAAGAGTCACTGCTGATTGTCTTTCCCATCAGAGGAAATAATGCAGGGAGGATGGTGACCCAGAGAGGGGAAATGGAAAGAGAAGGGATTGTGTAGCCCTAACTGCAGGCACTTGTCAAAGATACAAATGTAACGAAAAGACTGAAACATTAACCGAGCACTTCAATTTCAGAATGAAATTTTCTGCTTTCCCAGCACTTCAATTCAGAAATGAGACTGTCTGTTACCAATAACATCTCATCCAATCCGGAGTGTACAGCTTCTCCATCTGGGCTATCCAGAGCTTTCTGCATCTAGCTCTACAAGGGACACATTAGAAATGACAGGGAGGGGGAGGAGAAAAATAAAGGAAGAGAACACATTATACAGATGCTTTCTCACTCCAGATCCAACTTTTAGTTCCAATAGCTCACTACTCAGCAAATTTTCAGGAGGGTGACATAAGGGGACTGATGACCTTCCTAGAGGTTTTAACCCTTTCAACCCTAGGGAAGACTCTGCAAATTACTAATGCCTTGGGTCTACACCCACGGATTGTGACTTAAATGTTTTCAGGTGGCATTATGTAGTAATCTTTAGGGAGATTTCAATAGGCAGTCAGGGTTGAGACTCCATGGAGAAAGGGATAACAGGTTAAGAGGGGCCAGTCTGTATCTGCTGGCATTTACTCTCCCTAGGAGTTCTGTAGTTTTACTGCCAACCCACTGCCATCCTGACCTTCCAGGAGTATCCATCCTCACTTAAAGCTTTGAGTCAAGTGTCTCAAGTTATGGGAGTGATTGGGCCATGATTTTTTAAAAATTTTATTCAAATTCAATTTAGTTATCATATATTGTATTATTAGTTTCAGGGGTAGAATTTGGTGATTCATCAGTTGCATATAATACCCAGTGCTCATTATATCAAGTGCCCTCCTTAATGTCCATCACCCAATTACCCCATCCCCCTACCCACCTCCCTTCCAGTAACCCTGTTTGTTCCCTGCAGTTAAGAATCTTATGGTTTGCCTCCCTCTTTGTTGTTATCTTATTTTATTTTTCCTTCCTTTCCCCTAGGTTCATCTGCTTTGTTTCTTAAATTTTACATATGAGTGAAAGCGTATGGTATTTGTCTTTCTCTGACGGACTTATTTTGTTTAGCATAATACTCTTTAGTTCCATCCACACCATTGTAAATGGTTGAGATTTCATTTTTGATGGCTGCATAGTATTCCTGTGTGTGTGTGTGTGTGTGTGTGTGTGTATACATATATATGTGTGTATATATATGTGTATATATATATGTATATATATATATATATATATCTTCTTAATCCATTCATCTGTTGATAGACATCTGGGCTCTTTCCATAGTTGGGCTATTGTGGACTTTGCTTCTATAAACACTGTGAGGCATGTGCCCCTTCAGATCAGTATGTTTGTATCCTCTGGATAAACACCTAGTAGTGCAGGGGTGTCTAGGTGACTCAGTCGGTTTACCATCTGCCTTTGGCTCAGGTCATGCTCCTGGGGTCCTGGGATCGAGCCCCATGTTGGCAGGGAGCCTGCTTCTCCATCTACCCCCAACTCCAGTCATGCTTTCTCTCCCTACCTCTCTCTCTCATATAAATAAATCAAATTTTTTTTTTTAATTACCTAGTAGTGCAATTGCTGGGTTATAGGGTACTTTTATTTTTTAACTTTTTGAGGAACCTCCACCCTGTCTTCTGGAGTATCTAAACCAATTTGCATTCTCACAAACAGTGTAAGAGGGTTTCCCTTTCTCCTCATCCTCTCCAACATCCGTTTTGTTTTTTTTTTCCTGAGTTGTTAATTTTAGCCATTCTGAACAGTATGAGGTGGTATCGCTTTGTAGTTTGGATTTATATTTCCCTGATGTCAAACGATGTTGGGTATTTTTTTCATGTGTTTTTTGCTGGCCATGATTTTTTAAATGACTTGACTAAATTTTGAGGGAGAACCAAAACAAAATGACCAAGAAAACATAAGAAATAAATAGGATTATAAGTAAAAAATTTTGGCCATAGTTTTTATCAACTACAGCACTTACTAGCACCTGATCCCACCAAAAATCCTCATGACTATAGCTACCCACTAGTTCATCATTGCCAAGAGGGTGTGTTCCCAGAATGTTAATAGGTATTTCTGCCATGTGCACACACACACGCACAGAATGATAGGTTAGACAAATATATATATATTTATATTTATATAAATATATTTATATTTATATTTATATTTATATTTATATTTATATTTATATTTATATATAAAAAAAGGTGAGACCACCTTTTTTTGAAGTTATCTTTCAGAAAAGAAAGAATTGTTATATATTCCAGTTCTTACACAATCTTTTATATTATTGGACTTTCTCATAATTGTTTTATTTTAAACAATAATGTACTACTTAGGATAGACCCATTAACTGAATCAATGCTAATCTGAAGTGTCTAATTTGTAGAGGTTACCTGACAAAATCATCAAATGGTAAATTCAACAAAAATTAGTAATTATTCCTGGTATTATAACATCAGAATTTTAATTGTTTTAAGAAAACATTTTCTAAAGATACTGTAACATAACAATCACAAATATATACCTGCAGGGTGAATATTTTTAAAAAGCAACATCCTGGTGTTATACAAATGGGTACTGGAAACTGGTAATAAAGATTACTGGGGCAGATGATACACATTTAAAAGGTGCTGTGCCTCAAACTAGTGAGAGGATAAATGCTGTAGAAAACTGTTAGATGACCATAAAGCAATCCTAGTAATGTCAAAAACATTGACACTTTTCTCATAAAGTGTGAATGGGGAAAAAAAACTACGAAATTTGAGTTCAAGAAACCAGTACTTCTCAATATATATTTTTCTACAATAATGACATTATGATTAGCTATACTCATCAAAATCTATAAATCAAATATTATAAGTAAGCATTTTACTATTGCACTCATTTTCAAAGTTGACATATGTATGCACCCCAAAAGCCTTAAAAATACTTTTTCCCCCCATGAGGAAAATTAAGGAAGCACCCATGATTAAGCAGGAATAGGAATAGAGTCGGTTCTCACAGTATTTTTAGAGCTTTAAATATCTCATAGCCATTGTGACTTCCTAAAGTGGGAAACAAATATAACATGGTGAACTTCCCATTCTTATTTGACCCTGGAGACTTTATCCACATGAGACAAGAATTCTACAGAATCCATTTCAGGAAACACTGCTCTTGTCCAAAAGGATCCAACCCACCTCAAAACGCTTTTAACAGCTTCCTTTCCTTTGATCTTCAAGCAGAATGCCTCCATGTGTGGGTGCCATCTTACCACCCACCACACTGAAGCTATCTCCTGGTAAGTTAGTACATTTAGTCTAAGAGAAACTTTTCACTTTGTTCTTCTCTAGGTCCTGCCACTCATTGGGGTTCCAACTTTATTGAATGATTGACATGACAAATGAGCTCACTGTTCACGTGTGATCCTAATCCCTTTAAGGAGAATACTCTGGTCATTTTCAAATTCAACAGTATGATAATACCTTACCATGCAATATCCAAACCATCCACTCCAAATCATACACCAAGTAATAGGAAGTCAAGTAGCACTTTCCATTTGCTAGGTGATGTGTGAATATACAATAACAGGTAATAACATAAACCGTAACTAAAATGAAGTGAGCAGACCTTGACCTGTGATTCTGATGACAAAATGAATATAATGATTATTGGTGATATTAATGACCATATGTGGAGTATATACTATGCGGTAAGCTCTGTACTCTACTCCTAATATTTAATTCTCACTATAATAATGGCCACAAGATTGGTACTATTATCTCCATTTTACAACTAACAAAACTAGGGGTCAAAGTGAAAATATCTTGGCCCATATCACATAACTAGTAAGTGACCCAGGCCAATTACCTAGCCCTCTATGATACTATATTTCCCAATCTTTAATTCTTCAGTTTATCCTAAGCTGTTTGAGGTGGAAGTCTCCATATTCCAGAGTTACACCTTAAACTGTAAGTGAAGGCTTGAATCCAGCAACTCCAGCTGGTGGCAGACCAAAGGAAATCGAATGGATTTGTAAAAGGCCTACCTAATATGAATCCCGAACTTCAAAAAGTCCAACAACTGACTAGAAATGGTTTCTATCAGCATTTTTTATTTTTATATCCCTTTTAAAACTAATTGTTCTATTATGTTTGATAACTTTTCTGTGAAAAAAATTCTGGGAATTGTTTCCCCAAAGAGGAGCTATTGATATGGTAGGAAAAAAGCAAGCTGACCTAAGTTTGAATCTCAGCCTCCCCATGATTTTGGGTCAGGTACTTAAGCACTTCTTGTCTAAAAAAATGTGGATAAGTATATCTTCCTTTTAGAGCTATTATGAGATATAAATTAGATAATGTCATTTGTAAGGACAGGCACATAGTATTTGTTCAGTAAATTATAGTTCTTTGCCCCCCTGAAAAAAACAACAATTAAAAAGAGTCCTTCTGTTCTTCTATCCCTTAGCTTTTTGGTGTGGGTACCATTGGCAAGTTTCCACTAGGGGGTGATCACATGGTGCTCAAAGTGGTATTTATTTTCAAGCGGCTCAGATTTGGCTGAAAAAGGTAACACTAACTAGACAGGAGTTCTAAAACCTATCTGGGCCTTACCTTAGGCAACAATGATAACTTCCCCACCTGTGAAAAGGCAGACACAGGCACTGATGGAGCTTCAGTGACAAACTCTGTAGACCATGGGAGAGTCTATATTATCAACGCCCTTTGGTGGTCACTATGCAAACTGATGGCTTCCCAGCCCCCAGGAAATCTTTCTACTCAGAGAACCCTTGAATTCAAAGAACAATTATGGGTACTCTTTGCATACTCTATTAAAAAATGTATAATGGGAGCACCTGGGTGGCTCAGTGGATTAAAGCCTCTGCCTTCTGCTCAGGTCATGTTCCCAGGGTCCTGGAATCAAGACCCACATCGGGCTCTCTGCTCAGCGGGGAGCCTGCTTCCTCCTCTCTCTCTGCCTCCCTCTCTGCCTACTTGTGATCTCTGTCTGTCAAATAAAATGAAATAAAATAAAGCGTATAATGCAGTTTGGGGTATTTGATTTAAGTCATAATGAAAGCTGTTAAATCTTCATACATATGTAGGAACACTAATATTTTATTTTCTCTTTGTATTTTGATTACAAATTATTAATAAAGTATTTGTATTAGCAGTTTTTAAGATTCATGTTTTAAATATAACTAAATCTTTCCTACTTTGCAGATGGAAGGGATCCTTTAAAAAAAAAAATCAAATACAATGGAGTCTGTCCATGTGGGAGACAGGACTATAATTTTTGAAAGAGTAAATGTTTCAAAATGTAAATGCCATAAACTGGACCCAATAGCACAGGTATGTTTACATCCTGATCATGCAATTCATTAGCTTCAATGACCTCTCAGTAAAATGAGGATAATTTTATGTAATTTGTGGTGTTGATACAAAGATTAAAATGACCTGTGTAAAGAGCCTACCAGGAGACCCAGCATGGCACAGACACTCAATAAATAATAGTTCTTTTTGCTTTTTCCTGCTTGAAGATGGGCTTCACTAGCAGATTCTGGTTCCACAGAAGTGGTTTACATATTCTTTGGGGACAGAGAAAGCAGCTTTTAGCAGGCAGCTTTAAACCCTCACAAACCTCGAATGAACACTAACCAAAAATAAAATAAATTAAAAGTCAGTGTGAAAATTATAAACATAGACATATTCAGTTATTTTTTGTAAAGCTTGTAGAAAACATTTAAAATATGCAAATGAAAAAGAAGGAGATGAGGCACTGTCACAACTCAGACCACAGTTCTGTGGCTTTGGGGAGTTTATGCTCATCTTTATGCCTCGGTTTATCCACCTTCCTCACAGAGATAAAACAGAGAAAACAAAGAATATACTGAAAGGCTTAAAGCTCTTCCCCTCAAAACTCATTGTTATCACATAAAAGCAGCTATTTGGAAGATAATGCCTAGAATACCTATTGCTGTATAGTTAGAATGAATTACACCCTCTTGTCCTCCTTTTGTTGAAAAGCAGGGGAAGTCAAATTTTGCGTGGTGGCCATTTGGATGGAAATGCCTGGTCACCAAAAGACTTAGAATGTTGCCTTTTATTTCAGCCAAATTCAACCCACATACCAACGAAAAGAATATAAATAACAGACATAATCATTGAATGAACTACCCAAAAGAATTTTTCCTTATATTGATTCATCTCCTGTCATTTTCTTGGGGCTTGGAACCAGGTCTTCAACTCAACTGGGACCAACAGTCTTCCTACATTTGAAACACAAAGTGGGCTATACCACGTAGCTAGCTGACAAAAAACAATAAGGAAATGATAATAACCGTAGCCTACATTTGTAGAAATAAAGCACTTTCATGGCCATGATCTCATTTGATCATCAGTGATTCTGTGGCATGTTGTCAAGCCAGGTCTTTCTTACTATCCCCATTTTACTTACAAGGAAAGGACATCAGCTCTCTGTGAGGATGGGGCAGTATATAATAAATGGCGGCACGTAGCTAATATATGACAGCAACAACACCCACCTGCATTCCATGTTCCATAGTTCCTGGGCTCAACCCTGAGGTGTTTTGCAATTAGTTACTAGAGTGCAAGTGAAGTGATTCATTCTGGCTTCACTGAAACTTTAAGTTCACCTCAAATGCAAGGACAAAGGAGAATGTACCACCAACTTGGTTTATTTGAGTAAATATAGAAGCAGATTACCCAAAGTTAAAAAAAAAAAAACAAAACCTAAAACCAAACAAACAAAAAACCTAAAATAGGCTGTCTTCCTTACCCCACCCTCAGGGAGTATTGGCTAGAAGAAATTACCTATTGTGTTAGGTAACATGAAAGGGGAAAAACAGAGGAGGGCAAACCAAAGTCAAAGTCAACAACCTTTGTGAATTTGAGCCATGGACTCTGCCTGAAGGGGATGAGGGAGGAACCAAGTTTCCAACCTCTTAATGCAGAAATAACAACAATTGTTGATAGAAAAAGGAAAATCTTTTCCTATTCTCCCTCCCCAGGAAAAGCATCCCTAAATAACAACACAACAGTGCCACTCTAAACCCCCATGTCCTAATTAGAAAGCAAAAATGACATGCTTTAAAAAAAAATTATACATTTCAGATCAAAAATAACAATAGAGTGTTTCCAGCCTTGGGTGTAATGTGATTACACACAGTAATTAACAACAAATTTGTAACCAGCCCTGTTGGCTCTGTTCAGACGCCAAGAATGGGAGTCCAGTGGATTGTCAGTTATGGGTGTATATCACTAATCCAAAGGCACTAAAACTTCTGGGTGATGAGTGATGGATTTCAAATGGTTGCAGTGACTTGAAGGAAAAGAACAAGGCTTTTGAGACTGAAAACCAGCCAGACACCTGGGTTGCTTTCTTGGTGCCAAATGTTATCCCTCTGGTCCACAGACCTCTTTGAGACAGAATCAAACTCAAGCCCAGCATATGCAGCACAGCCAAGACCCAGCCCAGCACTTAACTCTCTGCCAGCCTGAGATGAGCCCTCAGGACATCTGTCCCAGCCAGGAAAGGAGGAGTGCCAGAAAGTCTGAATTCAGCCTGCCGTCCTTGTGTTTGTTTGCTGGGACTTGCAGCATCGGTATCGACAGAGAGCATTTTGATGCTGGATGACAAATTCCCATAGACTTGGCTTTGTACAAGGCCAAACAGAAAGATCTCCTTAATAAAGGATTTGGATGATGGATTATGGTCCCATGGTGATCAAACCATTTCAGCCATTCCCACACAGAGGAATCACATCATTATCAATGGAAGCAGGCCAGCTGTAGGCCAAATTAAATAGTAGGACAAACCCATCCTTGGTGTGCTCAAAGCTGAGTGTCCCTACCCGCCTCCCTTCTTTCAACATACTCTACCTTCTCTGTCTTCTCCCTACTTTCCACCCTAGTAAGGAACCCTCCTTACTGCCTCTGGCTATGCAAGGATCCCTCTCAGTAAACCAGTTGTCTGAAGCACCCCAACACACATTGTTTGAGTCTTAATTATGGGACAGACAAAATACAATGTATAAGAAAGACAAATCTATAAAAAACACTCCTGAGCCTTGATGTGAAGAGCCTTATAATTCACTCAACATGTACTGCGTCTCCTCCCGAGAGCAGGGCGTAGTGGCGCATAGCTGGGCTTGTGGGAGGATATGGAGATGAGGAAGATGCAATTTCCCCCTCCAGAAATCCCTTGAATTCAAGAAAAGACTTAAGAAGACAGAGGGGTAGAGCCATGTAATGGAAAGGACCTGAATGTCTTGCCCAGTCACTGTAAAAGCTTCTAACTGCTCTCCTTGCTTCTGCTTCTGTCCCCTGGAATAATAAAAACAAGAACAATAATAATGATATAAATAATATAATATAATATAATATAATATAATAATGTAAATCTATTCATCACTCAGGAGACAGAGTTTTCTATCTAAACATACAAATCAGATCGTGCTGCTTCTATCTTGAAACCTCCCAAACATTTCCCCATGTGCATAAAGTAGAATCCAAACTCCTTCATCGTAACTGGCAAAGCACTATCTGGCTGGTCCTTGCCCACCTTTCCCTCTTACACATGCAGACACATTCGACATTTCTCCGTTCTTCAGACATTCTTCCTCAGTGCTTTTAGGTTTGTAGTACCCTCTGACTGAAATGTTCTTCTAGATTTTGCATGGCTGGCCTCATTTCATCATTCAGGCCTTAGTTAAATGCTCCTTTTCAGACATGCTTTTACTGACAAGTCTGTCTCAGGAGCACTTCCTCAGTCCCTTCACAGCTTTCTTCTTTTTGCCATGACACAGGTCACTAGCTGAAACTATCTTTCTTTTCTTTCTTTCTTTCTTCCTTCCTTTCTTTCTTTCTTTCTTTCTTTCTTTCTTTCTTTCGTCTAACAGAAAACTCAAACTAAAGAAATCTCAAATCGATCTACTAAAATAAATAAATAAAATCTTTATAACCTAAATAAATTAATTAAAATCTAAATAAAATCTTTAAAAAAAGAAAGAAAGAAGACAAAAAGTGTCTGCTGAGTTCAGAGAAGACTTGAGAGGTGATACACCAGAAACCAAATGCAGATGTTTCAATGAGGGAATAATCAATTGTTTCAAGTGAGATGAAGACTGAGCACTGACAATTAGCTTTGACAAAAGGGAAATAATTGGAGACATTGTGTTGGGTCCATAATCAAAGGAGCGAGACTCATACAAAGCGAAGGTCAAGCAAAGCTTTATTTCAAGCCAAGCATCAAGAATCAAACTGACCGGCAGGGCCGTCTCTTACAAAGAGAGGCGACCCCTCTCTGCCTTACAGACTGGCTTTTAAGGGCAAAGGCCATGTGGTTGGGCCTGGCCACGCATAGGTGGCCAATGACACAAAGAAAACTGCACAGTCAGGCTAGGTCACACATAATGACCAATTGAGTTACAATTTACCCCATAGTAGGCATTTGAACTACCCTATCACCTTGGTCAGAATTGGCGCCCAAAGGGCAGGGACCACACACCTTGGTCACACCTTGGGCGCCCCCTCGCTCTTGAGGAAGGAGGGCAGGGACAGTTTAAGTTTTACTGCATAAACAACACAATGGCTATTCAACCAAAATGGAGCCGTTTTGGCTAAATAGGCCCTTACAATTGACAAGGGCTGTTTTGGTGGAACAGTGTAGATAAAAGTCTAATTATAGTGGCTCATGGGAGAGCATGGGTAGAAGACATGGAGACTACAAATATGAACAAGTCGTTAAGGGAGTTTTGTTATAGAAATGATAAGAAGAATGGATGGTAGCTTGAAAATTGGAAGGAAGCTTGATATCAAGGGGAATATTTTACTATGAGAAATATAGTGTTATTTATATGCTCATGGAAATAAACTGATAGTGAAGAAGACAGCCTCTCTAAAACTGTTTGAGTAAAACCGCTTGAGTAATTTCCTTGAGCAGGTGTGAGGTCGTGGGACCTAATGCACAAGAGGAGGTGTGCCTTAGATAGGAACGTGAACAGTTGCTTATGCAAGATGGAACATGGTTATAGATACCAGTAGGTTGGTGGAAGAAGTGATGGAAGCAATATGTGGAAGGTGTCCTCTGATTGCTTCCGTTTTCTCCATGAAAAGGAATTAAGATCATCAGCTCAGAATGATGAAGGAAGAAAAGGGCTGAAAGTTGGAGGGGACATAAGATATGAATGAGAGTTACTAGATTTGGGAAAGAGTTAGAATTGCTGGGTCCAATCGAGTTTAGTGGTTCATGAGTTTCAAGTAAGGCCATGCAGTAAAGTTGGGTATTTTCCTTCAGCCATATTCAGCAATCGGAAAACAGGCACAGTGGAGGAAGAGAGTTGCCAATTACCAGGACTGGAGTTTTACCAGAGAAAGACATAGAAGTGAGAGAAGCTCCAGGGAGTTAAGGGTGTGTAAAGTGAGTGACTATTAGGATAGACTATAAAATCTAGGAAGGATAAAGAGGTAAGTAAGGACATGTGGGATATGAGAGACAGTGAAAAGATAAGACAAACACATTGTCTGGTCAAAGAATCAAGTCAGAGCACAAGAGATTTGCACTGAAAAGACATGAGGTGTGGTCCTAGAATGGAATGCTTAAGATTATGGAAGGGTAGGAGCACCTGGGTGGCTAAGTCATTAAGCATCTGCCTTTGGCTCAGGTCATGATCCCAGGGTTCTGGGTTTGAGCCCTGCATTGGGCTCCCTGATTGGCGGGAAGCCTGCTTCTCCCTCTCCCACTTCCCCTGCTTGTGTTCCCTCTCTCTCTGCCTCTTTCACTTTCTCAAATAAATAAGTAAAATCTAAAAAAAAAAAAAAAAAATAGATTATGGAAGGGTAGCTGTTACTGCTGTTACTGACAAGGACAAGGTCTAGAGTAAGGGGTGAGTGACCCATTTGTGGGGATGAGTAGCTGAGGTTGAGAAAGAAAGAGATCATTAGAGAAAAAGAAGTCAAGGCAGTCAGAGACCAGAATATTGAAATGATCATCAATATGGAGATTGAAATCGCCAAAAATTATCACAGATACATTGTTGGAAAGAGTGAGGCTGAGCTCAGAGCTTCAAGTTTCAAGAAGTATGGAGTGACCCAATGTCAGCAGATGACTGCAATAATAAAGGGTTGCTGATAATCTTCACACCAAAGTGCTTTACGAGAGAAGAGAATTTGATCTTGTAGGTGCAATGGAAACCAAAGGGACATCCCCATCCTCCCAGGTCCAGAATTCCATTCCAGATTCACATTCCAAATGCAGGTTTTTGATGTTGCAAAAGTTATACTCTGTCCCCAAAGAAGCTGGTATGACTAGAGGCTTCATGCTTTAGCTCAAAGGAAATACTTACTAATTGCTGAGACCAGAGGCATTGCATACCACTAGTGTGGGAAAGATATTTTGGAAAAGGGTCTTTAAACCATCCCTGGGCATTGTCCCATGTATGCAGCTGTTCCTGTAGAGAACCTTCTTCACATCAATAGCAACAAAAAAAACCCCACAAAAAAATCAGATAAATATTTACTAATGATTAAAAACATAAAATTTTACCTGATACTCTGAATGAGGGATGTTCAGGTCAAGCTAATTGAGAACTAACAGCATGAGTCAGTGCTTAAATCCGTAGAAGTACTCTTAATGATTTTTACAATTGTTTCCTTAATAATGGAATCTTAATAAGCAGGTCGATGTTAAATTAATAACATGCAGGCATTCTAAAAAGGGTATTGAAACATGATTCTAGTCCATTCACTCAAGGCTTAAAGCCATACTCTGGTTTTTTATTCCTGGTAGAATATCATCTATCGAAAAGAATTATTTAAGCTAGAAAATGAAGTTTAAAGCAAAATATTGATAAGAAGGAAAAGTGTGGTTTTTACAATACCCATGCAAAGGCAATGTAGGCCCAGAGCTACAGCATTTCTGCTGTTCAATGACTTCACTCAACTTCATTCATTGAATGATCCCTGAGCATAGGAAACATACCAGATACTTTGCTACCTGCTGGAGAGTCAGAGGAGAATAACATACCATTCTCGCCCTTCCAGTGAACCTAAGGGTAAGAAGGTTCACCTAAGGGTTCACTATCTGATTGGCGAAAATAAACACCTTCCTAGTAAACACAAAACGATGTTGATATTTGTGTGAAGTGAAGCACAGATAATGGAACATTTGAAGTGGATTTGGAGAGGAAGCAGAAATTTGCTCAACAGAGAAGAAAAGCACGCCAAGCAGAAAGAAGAGCAGGGAGGCATGGGATATTTGGGAGCATGAGCTGTTTTGTGGGGCAGCTATAGGACATGGAAGGATGGAGTGGGAGGTGAAATGACATATTACAGAAGCAACCAAATTCTTTGCCCCAATTCTAGCCAGCATTGCCCCTTTCTCACCACTCTTCTCCCCTAACATCCAATCAATCCAAATATAGTCCTCTTCCACAAGAAATCCAAACACGAGTATGTTGCTTGAAACCATTACTAGAGATTTAGAGGACACAAGGAAGGACTTCATAGTACAAAATTCAAGGATCTCCACCCCCCTCTGGTTCTCATTCCCTTGCACCACCTCACCTCCTTGATACTCATCCCACACCAGTCCACACCATCACCAACATCTAGTCCAATTATGTAGAATTTCTCCTTTCTTCTCTGATGTTTTGGAGCTTTCCAACCAGAGCTTAACAACAGACAACACCCAAGCAAAGATGACTCTTCCTTCAAAGCAATTTTCTTAGTATCTGCTATAATAATCAGAGCTGCTTCTTCAGATTATATTTCTCTTTTTTTTTTTCAAGATTTATTTATTTGAGATAGAGGAGAGAGAGCAGGGGTGAGGGGGCAGGGGCAGAAGGAGAGGAAGAGAGAAATTCAAGCAGACACCCATGCTGAGCTAGATCCCACAACCCTAAGATCACGACCTGAGCTGAAACCAAGACTCTGATGCTTAACCAACTGAGCCACACAGGTGCCCCATCCCTCAGATTACATGTCTAAATTATAGTTCTAATTCTAGCTCTTCAATTTTTAAAATCCTTCAGTGGCTCACTCTAGCCCAAAGAATAAATCCAAGCATCCAGAAGCCTTCACAATCAGCCTCAACCTAAATGTTAAGCTTCTTTTTCTTCCATACTTTCCCCATCCCGAGGTGTATACCATATACTCCGCTGAAGCCTTCCTTGCTTCCTAAACAGGGCATTCATTTTCTTCCTGCATGGCTTTGCTCACATAGCCCTCTGTCTGGCATTCCCATTTCCCACTTACCCACTTGTTAAAATTCTAATGATCCCTGTAAAAATGGTTCCTTTCTAAAGCATTAGAAATAAAGCATTTCTAAAGCATTATTAACCTTGGCACTCTTGGCATTTTGTGCTGGATACTTCTTTGTGGGAGGGGGTAGGGAGCTGTCCTGGGCAAGGTGAGATGTTTAGCAGCATCACTAGCTTCTATGCTCTAGATGCCGGTAGCAGCCCTCACCCCCCAAAAAAACCCTCACCCACCATCTGACAATTAAACATGTTTCTAGACATTGCCAAATGTTCTCTGGGCTTCAAAATCCCCCCTGGTTGAGAACCACTGCTCTTTAAAGCTTTCTCTGGTCACTACCAATGAGAAATCATTGCACCCCACTCTGCTGCACAGCACTTTGCCCTCTATTAAACCCTTGCAACTGAAGCAACAGGAGCAGCAACAATAACAACAATTAGCACCATCTCTGTTTTGTGTATGTGACGGCTCCTATGTCTGTTCCCTTCTGTGGGTCTGTGAGTCCTTTGAGAGCAGAGTATATTTCCGGTGTCTCTAGGACCCAGCACAGTGCCTTACTACAGTAAGTAATCAGGACAAATTTGCTGAGTCCAAGTGGTAAGACTACTGTCAGGGTCTGTCCTCTGATTAGCCATTTGATGACCACATCATCTGCAAGACTGAGAAGCTAACGATCCTAATGTTGTTTTGCAAGCTTCTGTCCATACCTGGCAAGTTATAAGACACATTAAGATCAATGGATCCTGGAAAGTTTGTTGTTGTTGTTGTTGTTTAAAAAAATATTTACATTTTGGAATGGTTTATAGTTGAGTAAATACTAATTTTCAGATTCAGTTTAGGTTAACAAAGTAATGTGGTTCATGTCAATGAATATTTTAGTTTGAGTCAGTTAGAGCACAGCATGATTTTCTTTTTTGAGTTTAAAATGTAAATATAAAGTGGTGGTCCAAACCATAAAACATAGCACCTTAATAGATGCTGGTAGATTGATTAATTTATATAGGTTTCATTCGCCCACATCACTTGAAAGTTCCTTGAGGGTAGGAATACACCTGGCATTTCTCCTCTCTCCGTAGCACTTGCTGGTAAATACTTTTGAGTTAACTGGCTGCAACTTTTCAATGGGGGAGAATAAATTTATTGACCTAGAATGCTCTGAGAACTAAGTTTCCAAGTAGGTTTTAGAAGTTGCGGTAAAGTATAGCAAAGACTCCTAGAGTATTATCTCCACATTTATTTCCCTCTTCCTCCCCAGGGACAAGGTTGATATTTGCATAGCTGGGCCCTTTGGCAATCAAAATAAAAGACTTAATTTCCCATTTCCATCACAGCAAGCTGGAGCCATATGAGTCAAAATATTATGTGAGACTTCTCAAAAACTGCTTAAAAGATGCTAACTTGGGGTACCTAGGTAGCTCAGTTGGTTAAGTGTCCAACTTTGACTCAGGTCATGATCTCAGATTTTTGGGATTGAGCCCCACTTCAGGCTCCCCGTTCAGTGGGAATCTGCTTGTCCCCCTGCCGCTCCCCCTGACTTGTGCTTTCTCTCTCAAAAAAAAAAAAAAAAAAAAATCTTACAAAAAAAAAGATGCTGACTTAAATAGGAAGGGTGATTGTTACACTTATGCAAAAACATATCCTTTTCTTCTGGCCTGAAACTCACATGCAATAACTAGAACTCCTGTAGCCATCTTAAATCATGAGTAAACTTAATGATCAAAGCCATGTCCTAGGATGCTGGTACAAAATGACAGAAGCCAGGATCCCTTATGAATATGAGGAGCTATCATACTTGCCCCAAATTACCTATCTCTGGATTTCCTTTATTTACTTTAAATGCACTATTACTTTGGACTTCCAAGTTTTTATGAAGCCACACCTGATATTAACTGATACATAAATATTTCATTGTAATTCTGAATGACTAATATGTGCTAGGTCAGTAGTTCCCAACAAAGAAAGTGCACCACAAAAACCTTCATAATTTTCAGAAAATGAACATGTTCATTTCATACTCAAGGCTTTCTGAATTAAAATTTACATGGTGGGTCTCTGGTATGAAGAAAATTAAATATATATACACACAAAATATACATCAACAAATCATATAAATTAGATGTATGCATATATATAGTCATATATAATATATACATAGTTACATACAGTATGCATAGTTACACCTAATATGTATTATATATAAAACATATGTAACATATTTTTTATTTCTGTAAGGTTGGCAGTAATTCCTGATTTTAATAATTTGAATTTTCATTATTTCCTGGTTAGTTTAGCTAAAGGTTTGTCAAGTTCATTGATCTTTTCAAGAAACCCAGTTTTTGTGTCATTGATTTTCTTACTTGTTTTTATTTCTATTCTATACTGGTTTTTGTTCTTTTATTTCTTGCTCTAAACTTTATTTTTTCCATCTTTCTACTTGTTGTAGGTTTAGTTTATTCCTCCTTTTTGAGTCTCTTAAAGTTTAGATTATTGATTTGTGGTCTTTCTCCCTTTTTAATATAGGCATTTATAGCTATAAATTTCCCTCTAAACACTGTTTTAGCTGCATCATGAATGTATTTTTAAAGCCCTGTAGGGAAGAGAAATCTGATTTATAGTTGGTGAGAACTGCTGTGCTTCTTTGCCATTATAAGATTTGGGGGGGTTATTTGTATGTGTGTATATTTTTCCATTTTCCAATGTGGTTGCTAAACTGTTGAGTAGACAAGGCTTTTTCTATAAAGCAAAATGCCTTGGCTTGGGTTTGGTTGGATTTGCAGAAGGACTCTTGCTTATAGCTCAAAGATTTCTTTCACAGCCTAATGCAAAAAGCAAGGGCATGTTTGTTTTACTTGATTTTCTCTGTAAAGTGAGGATTTCCTCTGCTATATGGGCCCTCTTTAAAGGGCCCTTTCACTTGGAAGTTTCCTTCTCTGCCGGCTTATTTCTACTAAGCATATTTTTGGCAGCCCTGACACAATGTTTATGTCCTGTAAGTAGAGGTCAGCTAGTAGTGAAAACTTCCTGTGCTACCACAAGTCCTTTTCCTTGGCCTGGGTACTCTGTTATTTGCCATGCTTTGTCCACAATTTGGCAGCACCACTACCCACTCTACGTGACAAATGACATCATTGCTATAATGAGAATTCCAAGCAGCACCACTGGATCAAAGCCCATCTGTGTGCCTGCTCCCACACTTGACAAAACAAATTCCAAATTCATTCAGCATGCCGGTGCCATTTAGTCACTGTGACATATCCCCAATTTTGGACTCTGTGCAAAAACCAATCTGTGCCCACAAAATTAATCATGGAACACATTTTATGACGTTTGACAACAACTTAAAAGGTTCTCATCTCTGGCAGGTGGCTCTGCCAATCTGCAAGTATGTGCATGACAAATTCTGAACAATATATTATGTGGCTGAAAATATATCATGCAGGATGCACACCCTGCAGAGAACCAGAATGAGTCCAAACAATCCTGAGGTCTGTCTCAGGGATACATAAGCCAGACTGCTGTCTTGTGAAGGAAGGATGATGGCCCCAGGTACACACAGAAAGCCAAAGAAAAGGCAACAGCTCGTGTGCCAGTAAATGCTGAGAACATTGGCACAATCGCCTGTGTTGGCAGGACCAAGAGTTTGAGATGGCTAATTTAAGCGACAAGATCCTGGCAAACAGATTTATTTAGGGCAAGGGTGCGTCAGAAAGATGCCAGAAAAATACATCAATCTGTGCCTTTACATGTACTGTAGAGTGATGATGAGACAGTTGACATTAAAAAAGTAAACCCTTACACTTTAATATAATCTGCAGCTCATCCTAACAATAAGTAGGGTTTTACTTTCAATCTCTGGTACTCCAAGATGGGGTTTTATGTTTTCACCTGAGATCTTCAATCAAGAAAATTTTTCTTCAACAGGTGTTCTTGAAGAGATTTCCCCATATGGTTGTGTTGAATTGATGAGACTAGTGTTTTTATATATTGTTTAGTTTATTTAAACATGTACACTGCTATTTCACATTTGACAATATCATTCACTTCAAATAAAGGAAGTCACTGATCTAAAATTTTATTTTACTGAGGCATATCTTACAGGGGCTCTATTAGAAAAAGAAAGACAATGGGGACTTTAGTAGTACTGGTAGAACCCTTCGTTTAAGAGCAATATTTTACTCTGTACTAAGGCATAACTGTTTTTACATATCTATTCTGTACAGTAGTGCTTATTTGTGTATAGTTCAACCAGCAATAAAAATAAAAATACAGGGGCACCTGGGTGGCTCAGTGGTTTAAAGCCGCTGCCTTCGGCTCAGGTCGTGATCTCAGGGTCCTGGGATCGAGCCCCGCATTGGGCTCTCTGCTCAGCAGGGAGCCTGCTTCCTTCTCCTCTCTCTCTCTCTCTCTGCCTGCCTCTCTGCCTACATGTGATCTCTGTCTGTCAAATAAATAAAATATTTTTTAAAAAATAAACAAATAAATAAAACCGGCAATAAAAAATAAAATAAAATGTGAAAAAAAATAGTAAGACGTCCCGCTTGGTGTATCTGGCTTCCTCATGTTACTTTCCATGTTCCATTTTCCCTCTCTAGACAGCCTCCTACCCCCCAATTTTCCCCACCTACTCCCTTCTTCTCTGACTTGATGCTGTCTTAATGCATTGTATTTGCAATGTCTTGGGTTAGGAATGCTTTCATAACCTGGCAGCCTACTTAGGACTTTAATTCCTCATATGAAGAAAAATTTGCATAATTTAGCTTTCACTGGGATTTATCTCCACTCAGAGTTCCTATTCTGAGTCTTCCTTTCCACCTCTGAGGCAGAAAATAATATGAAGAAGCAACAGGTAAAGAGGAGCTCTTCCACAGGAAGAGCAACTTCTTGATTAGGAAGTGAGTCTTAACAACCCGATGAGTCAATAACCTGATAGAGGCATAAAACTCAAAACAGCTCTGTGCTGTTTTGTGCTCACAATTGCCTCCTTTGGGACACAGGGCAGCAATCAGTCCTCTCTTCTGGAAAGTGAAGGAGCGGGACTCTAGTCTCTCTCAACTCCAGTAGTCAGGGAATTGTGAATTACAGAGTGGGATTTTAGGGATCTCTCCTTATACAAATACTGATTCTTTTATTTTGTGCGTTGAATACAAATGGATTGTTAATTGATTCATATTTTCCCTGCTCAGTAGCTACTAAAACTTTTTTCTTTCTTTCTTATGCTTAAATAATCAGTGATCTGTAACTGGTCTGATTCCTAATTCCTAGAATGTGACTTTTCAATTTTTTTATTTTCTCTGAAAACTTATAGGATTTTCTACTTATCCCTAGAATTCTGGAATTTTATGATGATTATGTATGTTAAGAAATTACCAAGGATGGGGTGCCTGGGTGGGTCAGTCGGTTGAGCATCTAACTCTTGGTTTCAGCTCAGGTCATGATCTCAGGGTCCTGAGATCGAGCCCTGCATCATCAGTCATCAGGTTCCCCACTCAGCAAGGAGTTGCTTCCCCCCACCCTGCCCCCCACCCTGCCCCTCCTCTTACTCTCTCTCTCTCTCTCTCTCAAATAAATAATTAAAAAGAAGAAGAAGAAGAAGAAATTACCAAGGACAAAGAAAGAATCACCCAAAAGGAGCAAACAATCCCCAGTCCCAGCTACTGAGAATTGTTCCTGTTCCTGCCAATCAAAGTAGAATCACATAATTCATGGGGCATGGGGTAAAGAACTTAGAATGGTATTGACTCAACAGTGGGACATAATTAGCCCTATACTAAAGGCTATACCAGTTCCACTTAACAAAGCTTAAAATCAAGCCTCAAAGGACAAAATTGTTTTCAAGTATCCTATCTGTATTTCAAAACAAATCTCAAAAATATTCATAGGGATACAAAAATATCCAGCACCCACAATGCCTGGCATTATAGATAGATAGATAGATATAGATATAGATATAGATATAGATAATCTCTCTCTCTCTCTCTCTCTATATATATATATATATATATATATCACTGGTCATGAAAGAAACAGGAAATTATGAGTCATAATAAAGAGAAAAATCAATCTATAGAAATAGTGCCAGAAATAGCACAGATGACAGAATTAAAATAGAAACATTAAAATTGTCATTATAATTGCATTCTATATGTCCAAGAAGCTGTGGGAAAGATTGGGCATGGTAAATAAGGACATGGGGAATGTAGAAAAACACACACACCCTTAAATCTTAACTGTTACAGATAAAAACTATACCCCTGAAGTGAAAAATGAACTATTGGTATTAAGAGAATGTTAGATGTCAAAAAAAGGAAACAGAATTTTTTGAAAAAACATAACGAATAGAGCACTAGAGAGCTGTAAGACAGTGTCATACAATGGAATGTACATGAATGTAGGGTCCCCAAAGGAGAGGAGCTGGAGGATGGGGGAAAAGAAAATATTTGAAGAAATAAGGGCAATGTCTGCATTTGTCTTGTTCCATGTGGCATTCTCAGTGCATAGCAAGACACCTGGTAGACACTAGACATTTAGCAAACATTTCTTGAAAATATTTGTGGCATAACAATGAGTAAAAGATAAGCACATGAGTGCTACTGCAGGATATAAGGACTATGAGGGACCAAGGAAGAACACTTTGAAGAGAGGGAAGCTTAGTAGAAGTGGCAATTCTTCAGCAGACCAGGAGGATGGGTTCAGTTTGAAGGTGTATAACATGGTTTGGAGAATTGGAGGAAATGAGCAAGGCCATTTTGCATAAGAACAACATAAGTGAAGACTTGGAAGCAAGAATAAACACGGTTTGGAACGTATCACCCTGACTGGAGGGGTGGTTTTACTTGAGGGATAATGAGAAATGAGAATAGATGGATAACTTAAGTGTCAGAGTATGCAAGTCTTTAGAAATAGGAAATGGGGGTTAAGGGAGGAACCCTTGAAAGTTTCTGAAGAGAAACCTTTAATGAAGAAATCAGGGTCCAAGGGGAAAAGAGCATAATGATTACATTCATGGTGGATTAGAAGCAAATATTATACTTGAATGGAACGAGTGGGCAGGACATAACCAGGAAGTTGTTAGAACAATCCTATCATGAAGTGTTGAGAACTTGTATATGAAAGCACCTAACACATTAACAGCAGAGCCTATGGCTTAAATGAATGTCAGTGTGATCTAAATATTCAGCAAATTAGTATTCCATTTAAATTAAGTACTAGTTTTTTTTTTTTTTTTCTTGGTTCATGAATTTTCAGAAGTGGTCCTAAGAATCTGTAATGCATTAAGAAAATATGCTTCATATTTCATTTACGTAAGACTTTGGATCAGCTTTTTAAAATTATTCCTTTGTGGTGCACCAAAGTGCCCTGTTCTCTTGCTCACCCAGGTGTTTCATGCTTTTTTGTACCTTCCATCCTTACTCTCAAGCAGATTTGCAGGGAAAACTCATGCCTTGATTTTTAAAATTAAAGGGATGCTGCCACAAAAGGAGAATTTATTCCGTTACACACGTGTCACCTAATCCCAAAGTTTAAGAGTGGACAAGAGCTTGGAGATAGGCCCTTTCGTCGCACAGACAGGGAAACTGAGGCCCAAAGAGATTAAGCAAGCAATCCAGACTCCTACAGCCATTACCGGTCAAACCAGGACAAGAATCCAGACTTCACTTGGAGCCAAAGGTTCCAAGAGAGTGGGACAAGGCTTGAGTCCGAGGCAGGCAGCAAGAGTCTGGAAAGCTGCTTCTTCACCTTCGGAGACATGGGGATCAGCTAGCCTCGGAACTGCTTAGTGTTCTGCGCGAGACCATCGCCAAGATCCCGACTTATCGCCCCCACTACCCTCAGAGCCTCCGCTCCTAGTCTCGCGACACTGTCAATCCGTCGCCTTCCAGCTCCCGGTAAGCCCCGCCTCTCCACCGCACCCTATGTCGTCATTTCCTGTGGGTCTGCAGGCAAGGGGATAAGATGGCGGCGTTGGGGGAACCTGTGCGGCTGGAGAGGGGTGAGTACGGCCGAGGCCGAGACCGAGGTGGGCTGCGGGGGTGAAAGAGTGCCGGAGGGGAGGAGGGGCGACCCAGGTTTCGAGATCTGGATCCAGGCTGTCCCTGGCGCCGAAGTCGCTGCGCCTGGTCCCTGGTAGGGCGCTTGTGGTTCCTTGACTTATACTAAAACCCCTGCTCTGTTCACATGGACTATGCCGGGGCACAGTCCAGTTAAACACCACCTGTCCGCGTTCGCATACACACGCTGCACACGCGCTCCTTGGGTGCGCACAGCAGACGGGGCGCCCAGCAGACGGGGCGCCCAGCAGATTGGGCGCCCAGAAGCAAACATCACAAGCCCATGGGGGACCGACTGCACTCACTGGCCTTATTTAAACACGCACAAATCCGGTGTCCCCGCCTTCACTCACACATCGCAGACATCCCGGACACACGGCGCATTTACCACAGAATCCATATTTACGCACGAACCCCGTCTTTATTTTTACCACAGCCTCACTTGTGTTTGTTTTGGGCTACTTCCTGGCTTTGGTGCCCCTCCCAAGTACGGAGAAGGTGCTTTAAAAACCATCCTGCTGATTTGGTCTTGGGAAGAAGGTTACATAACTAGTTGGAATAGTGGTAGGTTGTAAAATACTGAACGTATAGTCTTATTCCCTCTTTACAAACCTTAAAACTGGGAACTGGCTGGTTGCTTGCTTTTTAGAGCAGACTGTCAAAGAGTAAAATCTGTTCTGCTGAGTAATTAGATACGGAAGAGCTAGTGACAGTATATGGTTATGCTCCTTTCAGGCTCCTGTTACATATTTTCAGCATTCCACTTTTTCCTTCCCCAGACCTTTATTTCAAGCATGTCTTTGACACACCAGTATTAGAAGTTATTGGTAAGTCAAAAACAAACTGAACATTTTGAGTACTAGTAGTAAACAAAATACAGGGTGGTGATTGTAAATATCTTCCAAATATTAACATTTGTGGTTACAATCTGGATATTAAGTAACTTCTACCCCAAGAAGAAATATATTTTTGGAACTATTGTATTTAGAGAAACCTCTTTCCTCATACCGGCACACAGATGCTCACTTAACATTATTTATTCCTTATGGTGTTCACTATTTGTAAGTCTCTTTATAAATGATACTGTTTCCCTCCTGCCCACCAGACCCTTAAAGAATCATTTTTGACAGAGGAGTAGCTACTCTGGGAAGACTTACTAAGTTAGGACTAAGACTGTGACATCTTCCTCTTGAGCACAATGGCACTGTGCTTTGAAGATGGGAACAACTCTGTTCCTTGTGAACAGGGGAGTAGGTGTTTTTCTTTGAAAGCCAGTTGCAGGATTCTAACATGTTGGCGGTCTTTTGTATTTTTAAGTGCAGCACAAAGTGTGAAACTTCACCTCTGGCATTTAGTTTTGATAGTCATGACTTTTTTTTTCCTTTTTCAGAGTTCTTTTCAGTTCTATAATGGAATGCTCAGCAGCTTAGTAAGATGAATTGCTAGTGGTTGCCATTTAGCAGGATAAGAAAGATTACATCACCTGTTTTCTTTAGAATTCGGTTTAACACACTCTATTAACAAACACTCCCAACAGTCCTACAGTATAAAATTAATGCATATGATCAAGATCTCAGTGTCTTCTAAATAATCAAAACATGATTCAGTAGAATACATTCAAGCATGTATTAGGTACAGTTTAGGCTCAGTAAAGATTTTTTTAATTCAAAATATTTATATAGCTTACATATCATAACTTTGTAAATTAAAAGAATCCAGTAACCAACAATCCCTATTCACCAGTCATCCTAGTGGTGGGTTATCAGAATGGGGAAAGTCTGATTCCATTGCATTTGATTAACATCATTTTAAGTTTTTATTACCTGAAATCAAAAATCTACTTCTTTTTTCACTACATTTATTCCTAGTTTTGTAGTTGCATACACAAAGAAGGCCATATTAATTCTATAAGGAAAAAGTTTCAGACTTGTGGTATAATTCAAAGTTTAGAGCTTTTTCCTTTCAGAAGGAGGCAAAGAATAATAAAGTAATAGGTACTCTAGCCCCTTAGGGTACAAAAACAGTTAAGAAAAAAAGTCAGTTAAAAACATGACTCTGAGTCTTTTTTTTTTTTTTTTAATTTTTTTTTAAGATTTCATTTATTTATTAGTTAGAGAGAGAGCAAGCACAGGCAGACAGAGAGGCAGGCAGAGGCAGAGGGAGAAGCAGGCTCCCTGCTGAACAAGGAGCCCAATGTGGGACTCGATCCCAGGACGCTGGGACCATGACCCGAGCCGAAGGCAGCCGCCCAACCAACTGAGCCACCCAGGCGTCCCAGTCTTTTTTAATATAGATAAAGATTTTATTTATTTGCGAGAGGGGGGAGCACAGGGCAGGGGCAAGTGTTGAGGGGGGTGGGACAAAGAGAAAGGGAGAGGCAGACTCCCTGCTGAGTACAGCCCCTGACCCAAGGCTCATCCCAAGACCCAGAGATCATGACCTGAGCCTAAGGCAGATGCTCAACCAACTGAGCCACCGAGGCACTCCAGTATAACTGAATCTTGAAAGAAATTTTATGAAAATTTCTTAATTTTCATAAAATACTCTCACACTTCCCAATGAGAATTTCCTAACATGCTTAATATATTTCTGTAAATGTGTACAACCCCTTAATATAACATAACATTTATGCTTGCTACATGTCGGACATGTATTTTTTGGTTTTGTCAGGTAAGTCTTATAAGGAAGGTACTGTTACTTCTATTTTACAGCAGAAACATTGAGGCTCAGACATTAAGTAACTTGCCCAAGATCACACAGCTAATATTGAGGCCAGATTGACAAAACTTCTATTTTTCTATTTTGTAAACACATGTATTTGATTGAGCCTATCTTAATTAAAATACTGTGTTAATGGTTATGAGCTGAAAGCAGACCACAGTTAATTTGTTCCTTTATACCTTTAACTGTGTCCCTGCCACTAACTGCATCTGTTATTGAATGGCTCATATCCACATATAAATTATGGTTTTTTGGGGGAAATGAACGGGAATTTCACTAGCACACAGTCTCTGCACTCCTTTGTGCTTTGATTACTAATAATGATAGATAAATTTTTATTGACTTAACTAGTTCCAGAAAGAACTGTCATCATTTTGAAGCAATACAGTTCATGTGTCTGTCACATTTGAACACCTATCCTTTCCTGTGACATTTAGTATTTTATATTCAGTTTTCCTCCATCTTGTGTGTGCTATGTTAGGTTCCTAATTACATAAAAGCATTCTCAGATTTTGCATTCCCTCCCTCTTAATGTGTGTTCACAACCCTCCCTCCTCCCACCAAACATACAAACTCATGCTTTTATGTTTTGTTTTTTCTCCATATACTACATTTTTCTGGTTAATCCTTGGGGACTGAATCTTGTTACAAGGCATTTAGAGAATCTTCAGAGAAAATCATCTATCAGTGTGTGTTTGTTTAACTCTAGATATTTGTAGAGCAATCGAGTTATTGGAAAAACTGCAAAGGAGTGGAGAGGTACCACCACAGAAACTTCAGGCTTTACAAAGAGTTCTTCAAAGTGAATTCTGCAATGCTGTAAGAGAGGTAAGTAAATGGTATTAAATTTAGCAAAAGCTTGAGTTAATTGGGTGTAAGATAATACCGTGAAATTTGGGTTCAGAAGTTCTTAAGAAAACAAACTTTAGAAAAATATTAGAACCTATCCTTCTTCATTTTTTGAAAAAAAATTTTTATTGAAGTATGACTAACATACAGTGTTACATGAATTTCAGGTGTACAACATACTGATGCAACAATTCTGTTCATTATTCAGTGTTCACCACAATAAGTGTCATCATCTGTCACCAGACATGTTATTACAATACTAAGATTATATTCCCTGTGCTGTACTTTTCATGTCCATATTTATTTTACGACTGGAATTTTGTACCTTTTCATTTTTTGAAATTTTGAATTGAAAAGCATTTTACCAAGATGGCATAACTTTGCCTAAAACTTGAACACACTTAATAAATTGACATAGAACTCAAATGTGGTATATTCTGAGATTTTAAATCATGATGATATTGGGTTTTACAGGTATATGAACATGTCTACGAGACTGTGGACATCAGTAGCAGTCCTGAAGTGAGAGCTAATGCAACTGCAAAGGTAGTTTTTGGTTTTGTTTTTTGTTATTTAGTAAAAATACTGAGAGATTTCATCATAAATGAAAGGTTTAAAATATGTAATTATTAGATATTTGATAGGCTTGTTTTGAAAACTAACATAGAGTATCTTTCAAGCCACACTAAACTTGTCTCACATACAAAGATAAGACATTTTTTATTGGCTTTACAAGGAATATTTTATCATACAGTTTAGATAATGCATTAAAAATACACTTGCACAAAAATAATGCACATGTAATACATAGTTGTTATATATAATATACATATATCATTGTAAATTTTTATCAAAGCTCTGAGGTATATATTATTCTGATTTTATCGCTGAGGAAACATTATATTATTTTTCTCAAACAACACAAACAGCAAATGGTAGAACTGGGTACTCCCTCAAGTTGCTCTTTGCTTTTCTCCGTTACCTTAACTCTGCAAATACAGGGTGATGTTGTTAGTAGGTTACCTCCTCAGAGCTGAATGTAGCAGGTTTTATGTGCTTTTCTGTCCCAGTGTTTTCCTCTGATACTTCTAGCACTGACCTCAAGTTCTATCATGTTTTGTTAAAATAAATATCACCATTAGGTGACTTACATTAGATTTACTCATTAGCAAGTACTTTTGCCTTGTTAGTTACTGGTCCATAAAAGGAAATACTGGATTCTCTTATATCCACACTTAACATGTGGATATAGTTTGGAAGAGTGTAAAAAAAAAGTCTTGTCTCTGTATTTGAGACAGTTTAGTGTGACTTGAAAGATACTCTGTTAGTTTTCAAAATAAGCCTATCAGATATCTACCATTTGCTATAAAAGTATAGAAACTTGGCTTGCAATTCCTTAGTTATATGACCTTCATGGCTTACTGAATTTCTGGGCCTTAGTTCTGCTATCTAAAACAGAGCTTCTTTCAGACCTTGGAACCTAGTGATACTCAATAGATCTTGATTTCCTTCTTCTCCTCCTTCCCATTTTTGCTCATGTACCCTGATCTGTCATGAAAAATGGTACCAGATTACTTCATTACCTTTAAAAGCAGAATCAAACAAATCTCAACTTTGTGTTAGAATTAATGTGGATTAGTCTAAATTTGAAAGTTTTAAAGAAGATGTGACTTTGTTTCATCTTCTATGGGATTTTAGTAGTAACTGAGTAGTTAACTAAAGCAACAAAAAATTTCACGGTTATATGAACCCATCTTTTTTCTCAACAGTGAATTATTTAATTTGTCATTTATTATATAGTACAGTAGCCCAAATGACTGTGTAAGAACACTTATCTCCTTACAGGTTATGTAGGTAGGTTGTCCTTGTACAAAAACTCCTGAAGGAGCCAGGCTCTTGAGCTCAAAGTTCAGGGCTGCTGGCATGCTGGGGGAGGAGTTTTCTGTTCAAGTGCTCCCGTGTTCATCTGCCAGGCAAGCCTGCTTGCCTATTGCTACTCGGAAGGTCTGGACACTGGGTGGCTGAGTGACCTAACCAATATTAATATCTCCTACATAGACCCAGGGTGTGCTTTCTAGCCATCATCTCTAAAACCCCGTGCGCTCAGTTTTATCTTCTCCTAACTCGCAGTGAATTTGTGAGCATGCAGACATCAGAAGTAAATAAAAAAGAGACAAAAAGGGGCACCTGGGTGGCTGAGTCGGCTGAGCATCTGTCTTTGGCTCAGGTCATGATCCCAGGGTCCTGGGATCAAGTCCCAAATCAGGCTCCCTGTAGGCAGGGAGCTTCTCTCTCTGCCATTCCCCCTGCTTGTGCTCATGCTCTATCTTCCTGTCAAATAAATAAATATAATCTTTAAAAAAAAATTTAAAAGAGACAAAAGAGCTGAAACAAATAAAGTTCACATTTTTAAATATGTAAAATTTCCTTTGAGGCTACTGTGGCTGCATTTGCTGCCAGCGAAGGACATTCTCATCCTCGAGTTGTTGAGCTACCAAAAACAGAAGAAGGCCTTGGATTCAATATTATGGGAGGCAAAGAACAAAACTCTCCAATCTATATATCTCGAATAATTCCAGGTGGAATTGCTGATAGGCATGGGGGCCTCAAGCGAGGAGATCAACTTCTTTCTGTTAATGGAGTGGTATGGATGAATTTTATTTCTATTTGTAGTAATGCATTGTAACCACTTGGGGGTGTATTTGAGTTATAGAAACAGAAGATGGTGGGGGTGGGGGAGAACCAAAGAAGCTTTGTAGTTCAGAAATCCCTTAGGAGAATCTTGGGCAGTACTATTTAGGACACTGATACTTTTTAAAGCATTTTAAGTGTGTTTTGCTGCTTTTCCAATGTAAATTCGCAATGTTTAGTGTGATTTTTATGAAGTAATTAAGCTCTCTAGTAGTTAAGGAAGTACATTGAATTAGAAGTCTGCCCTCGTTTTAGTCTTACAGTAGAGCCGTTGCTTAATTTACTTCTGACTTAGTGAAATAATAGGGCAAATAAATTGGTACTCAGAGTAATTATTTGGAACTTAAAAACCAGTGTCTGGACTACAAACAACATGGTTTTAGCAGAAGAGATCACATGGATTAAAATGATAAAGCCAGATTATCTCATAGGTTTGTTGTGTTGAGATGATACATTAAAACTTTTTTACTTAAATGTATTGTAAACATTTTGTGTTTTGAGTTACCTAGCAAAACCTGAATATTAATTATATGTGTGTTCATGTCTGTTTTTTTCCTAGAGCGTTGAAGGAGAACATCATGAAAAAGCTGTAGAACTGCTGAAAGCAGCTCAGGGAAAGGTTAAATTAGTAGTACGATATACACCCAAGGTCCTAGAAGAAATGGAGTCACGCTTTGAAAAAATGAGATCAGCAAAACGCAGGCAACAGACCTAATGCAATTCAAAACTTTGTATTCCATTTTGCTTTTAGCTAGAAAAGTTTTACTTGTGACCTACTGATGGCCGCAGTGCCAATGATTGTAAAAAAGAAACAGAAACTTCCCGCGAAATCCTCCTTGCCATTTTATAAACACCTATTTTAACATTGTTTGTGGTTCCAGAGATGCATACACTTTTTTCTGACAAGAAAAAGTGAAAGGTGATGAGGGCAATTCTGTCCTGCTGTTTTTACAGGCCTTTTTCAAACGCAGATTTTGTCATAAAGTTGTTATAGATTTTTAAAAATGCTTTTTTAATATTAAAATGTACTTTTACATTCTTAATCTTTTTTTAGGAAAAAAAAAGTTTTCTTCATTTGGCTGCTTCTTTAAAAATAACAGTTCTCCAATTCTTTTTTTGCTTACTCTATTTTTTTTAACCTGTAAAATTTCTTTACGGTTTTCCAAGAAATTAAACGTTAACAGTCTCAGCTACAGCAGTTCATTACACTATCAGTGTTAACACCACTGCTGCATTTTGTACTTTGAACACACGCATAATATATATAATCAGTGGTAAATCATAACGCAGCAGAGTGGAAGTTTTTTACTTTTATTTAAACATAACGTATAATGAATATTCATTTATACTGATTTATAAAAGTTTTTAAACACTGAAACAATCATTGCTAAAATATATATTTCATAATATTTGAGCAGTGAGGCAAGAGGATATAATTTGGTTGTTGGCATTACTGATTATATCTATTTATGTTCAACAACATAAATTACAAATGCAAAAACAGGTTCAGGTTTCATCCTTTGCAAATTTTTTTAATGCTGTTCATTTTTATTTAAATATATTTCTTATATTTTTGGTTTTTCCATTCCTAGAGATGAGCCAATTAGTTCGTTCTGGTAAATAGCAGAAGCAAAGAAGAAAAGGAATATACTCTTAACCTCACTAGCCTCAAGAGTTACACACTCTTAACTAGCTCAACTTAAAGAATTGGTTTTAAGTAGGAAGAAGATAGAAGGGCATACTTAAGATACATAGAAATTATGAGGCTATATATTCATAACAGTCTGCAGACTCTTAAGTCAAAATGAGTAGGAACTCATTCATACTGAGATGGTTGAATTCAGAGATGTGATCTTTGATTCAAATGTTGGGAATTCTGAGAGATACTTTCATTTGTCCACTGGATGTCACTCTTTAACTGAAAGGCAGCTACTAGTGTAGGACTATGACTGAGGTCTTTTTCAAGATGGAAATTAAGAGTTGAAGTTCATTTTCAGTCACAACTTATAGGAACGTTTGTATGGTTTGTAAGAATTTTAAGTGACAGATGCTAAAAAGAAGATAATGGGTTGAAATGTATAAGGAATTTATCCTAATTACTGACCCTGTGTAAAAAGTGGGCATTTTGTAACATTCCTTCAGGAAGAATAGAAATGTATACCTTTTTCTGCATGTTTGTGAGCACTGTGAGTCTTACAAGATTATTCCAGTTTTCAGTGATTTCAGAATAAAAGTCAATCAGCATTGTTATTTATCATTTAGGTATTGAACACTGGATTGCATGGTTGAATGTGTCTTTAGTCCACTACAAAACGTGCTTGTATTGATAGGATCATGTTGTTAAATTGTGTATTTTCAAAATTAATTGATGTTTTTAAAATGTTGAGACCAAAGTAGTGTAGAATTATGGACTTATTTTAATTTAATTGTAAAATTATTAGAGGCATTTGTTGTAGAGCTTTACATATTAAAGAGAGATAATGGTGCATATAAAAACAGTAATATTATTATGCTCGTATTCTTGCATTACAGGGTAAGTATATCCTGAAAAAATCTTATTTTAGTATAGCTACAGCTGTAGTAGCTTTTAAGGGTGTGTCAACATTTCATTATAAATTATAGCTTCCTGGTTCAGTATCTCAGCTGTTTCAGAACTTTCAGCCAAGTTCAATCTTTTTTGGTGTTGAAACTTAGTAAGTTGAGTAAGCTATTTTTTTTTCCTTCTACAGTAATTCACAATCTGTTCGTTGTGTGGGTTGGCACTTATTTATAATTCTTAAAATAAAGATAGCTTAAGGGAGCCAAATACAGTAGTTTTGCTTGCTCCTATTGAGCATGAGTAGCAGTAGTTTGTTTTTGTTAATGCAGTTTTCACAGTGTATCCGGGAATTTTAAATCTTGACCATAGAAAAATACAGTCATTCAGTGGCAAAGTTGTACAGTAGTGGTCTAGTATATAGTGAGGGAATGAAGGGAATTGTCATCTTATAAATAAATGTATGATTCATGAACGTAACTAGGCACATTATAAGTATATAAGTTTTCTTATTTGTAAATTATAAACTACCCAATTTCCATCTCTTTTCTTGGTATTTCAAAATGGGTGGATTCGGTGGTTCTCAGCCTTCGCTGCACGTTAGAACACCCTGCAGGAGCCCCGTTCCATAGCAAGAAAGTTCAGAATCTCCGAGGGTGCAGCCAGATACTTATTTTTTTAAGCTTTCAAGGTAGTTCTAAAGGACATCTAGGGTAAAGAACTACTTGTTTTCCCCTTTATAAAATGCTCTAATTACTCTGGATTCTGTTTGGAAGTATCAGAATAGAATAACTCAAATTACGGCTACTTTTAAGTAGCTGCAGATGTAGTAATTGAGTATCTTCCTTAGTAATTTCTTTAGGAATAAAAGGTACTTGGCATTCCTTATTTGGGAAGTAATTACAGTTTATCTTCTATCTTTTTTTTTAATCTGCCAGTAGTTGAAATGTAAAACTTTAATGTCTGTCATCTTTCTGCCCCCTTTGCCTTTAAACCTTAACAAAAATAAATGTTTATTGAGAAAGCATGTTTAAAAACTGCAGGTGAGAAATACGGTCATTGATAATTATGTGCTGTCTTCATATGGCCACTTTATCCATTAGTATACTAGATTATAATGGCCTGGTTCTTTGGGGTTTGGTAATTCAGATGTGTTTTTAAAAAATCGTTGTCTTCCTCTACTAAATTTTTTAGTTATTTTTCTCAAGTACTTAAGTAGTTTGGCTCAAGTACTTTGTTTACAATTTAAATGAATATTATAGCATTTAATAGAAGAAATGGCTATGGCTTCTCTGAAAAGAATGTCAGCATGACTTGGTGTAGACTTAAAAGAATATATGTTATGAATATTTTATAATGTGGAATGATCACTGCAATATCCAGGACTCTGGTAATTGTATTTCCTGAATAAATGTATGTTTATGAATTTTCTAACTTACATTTTGTTGTCTCTCCTAACAGTCTGGCTTTATACTTTCTATTGCCCAGAATTCCACTAATAGTGTTCTTCAGTGGTTGTTGTAATTCTGTAATGGTTAAATAGCAGAGAAGACCAATTGGCCTGCTCATTAATTTTCAATAACTTCCAAACTAATTTATACCTGGACATAGTTTTTTAAAATACCAGCAAATAGTATGCTTCTACTTTAATTCTTTAGTTTCAGGCAAGGAAATAAGCCCCAAATGGATTTAACACTTTTTCAATAGATGACTTCATTTACCAAGTTAATCCTGATTCTAAGGTTTATTTAAAATAAATTTGTATTGTGTTCCTATTACTTGGATTTGAAAAAAAAATTGGTATAACTTACACAATAAATGTGTTTCTGAAAGCTCTGTATAAAATAACTTTTACATAAAGTAAAAAGCATAATGTATGGTAGTTATTATTGAGTGAACCTTTGAATTCCTGTATTTTGTTTTGTCTTTCATAAAATATAACTACAGAAAAAATTCTTTTTGTTATTTTGAGAAAGGCAGTATGGCATGTGATTGACGGCACAGCATGTGCAGGCTCACTACCCTGGTGTGAATCCCAGACTCACCATTACTGTGTAATCTCAACAGAAGTTACTTCTCTGGGCCTTAGTTCCCTCATCTGTCATGTGTAATAAGAATGTCTATAACTGGTCATTATCTTTCAAGCCCTGAAAAAGGCCTGGTGAAGTGAGTGCCATTTGTGTCTGCTATTATTTGCATGTAAAAGCTTAAGGGAACTTAGTAGTTGAAGGAAGACATGTGACCACATAATTAAACTTTTGATGATGAGGAAACAGCCTTTAAATTATGCTTGAAGGACACCTGGGTAGTTCAGTCGGTTGGGCACCTGTGTTCCACTCAGGTCACGATCCCGGCATCCTGGGATCCAGTCCCACATCAGGCTCCTTGCTCAGGGGGGAGCCTGCTTCTTCCTTTGACCCTCCCCTCTCGTGCTTTCTCTCTCTCAAAGAAATAAAATCTTTAAAGATAAATAAGCAAAAATCATGTTTGAAAACTTCATAAGGAATTTTCAGATTTCTGTCCACTTGGATCAAAGAGCTAATGGAATTCTAAAATTAGTGGGGTTTGGGAGGTGGAGGATTAAGGCCACATTCAAAATGAAAATTACACTAAGTTCAAGTAAGGGATTTGTTCAATCAAAAAAGCAGTTTGTAGGAAGGATATGACCTAGCTCTAGGAACCATGGATTGCTGAATGGGTGTCAGACATGTAAAAGGCATAATTCTGCATTGTGTATTTTTAAAATGCATGAAGATCTATCAAGCCACAGGGGGTACAACAAAAAGCAGTTGTTATTGTTAGCATTCAGTTTCTTCAAAATACTAATAAGCTAGAATACCAATTCTCTAAATCTTTCAATTCTGGTTTTAAAATATTCACTATTGTTAATTACTCTCATTTTAATTAATGAAGTGGTGACCCAGTTTTTTGTTCACTTACTTATTTGGTGGCAGAAAGCCTCCACCTAATGGAATTTTTAAGATTTACTTTATATGGTAAGCAAATGATAAATACAATCAGAACCCATTTGTAGATTTTATTTATTTGTTAGAGCGAGCACAGGCAGACAGAGAGGCAGGCAGAGGCAGAGGGAGAAGCAGGCTCCCTGCCGAGCAAGGAGCCCGTTGTGGGACTGGATCCCAGGACGCTGGGATCATGACCTGAGCCGAAGGCAGCCACTTAACCAACTGAGCCACCCAGGCATCCCAGTCAGAACCCATTTGTAAATTTTATTCCATCCATTTCAATTTTTTTTAAAGGACAATGCTTTAATATCAACAAGATATGTGTGAGAGCTCTCCTAATACTCATCAACTGCAGAGGTACATTTTGGACTGTCCAGATTTGGTCTTATAAAAAGGTTTACTTTTTTCTTTATGTTTTCTTAAGGGGAGGAAGTATGGAAGAAAATTCGTTGCAATCTCCAGAATTGTAACCAGGGGGATAAAAAGAAAATTTAGCCATTGGTTGCTGAAAAGTTCCCCTTATTTGGCTCTTATTTGGCAGTAATGGAAAGTAATTATAATCAGTTTCAAAAACTCAAACCTTTAATTTTGTTTTTTATTTGGCAAAAAGTGCAATCGACATGAAATAGGGGGAAATTTGTGTTTCTGGTATCTCTTATTTGACATAGGTTTGAGCCCAGAGTTTAAATGCTATCTAACTTTGATTTTGCATCTTAAGGTGTTACAGATTGAATTATGTGCCTCCCAAAAAAGATATGTTGGAGTCCTAACCCCCAGTACCTCAGAATGTGGCCTTATTTGAATATGGGGTCTTTACAGAGGTCATCCAGTTAAAGCGAGGTCTTTAGAGGGGGAGCCTAATCCAACATGGCTGGTATTTTCATTAAAAAAGGGAAGTTTGAATGAATACAGACATGGAGAACACCACAGGAGGATGAATGGGGGATGCTTCTATAGGCCAAAGGACACCAAAAATTGCTGCAAACCTACCAGGAGCCAGCAGAAAGGTATGACCAGATTCTCCTTCACAGCCCTTAGAAGGAGACAAACCTGCAGACACACCTGGATCTTGGACTTTTGTCTCCAGAGCCATGAGAATAAATCTCTCTTACTTTAGCCACCCAGTCCAGTTTTGGGTACTTTGTTTCAGCAACCCAAGATGTCATTAATTACCAAAAATAGGTACAGAAGCAAAGTTGAATATGACTTTCCCCATGTGTGATAAAAAGGTGTCAGTAGAAGTGGTTTTGACCAGGAGAAGAAGATTCCTCATGTCTGGAGTGGGGGAATGCTGGGTTCTTTGTTTTCGTGTTTGATGCTTTCTTAGATTCCTATGTAGCTCTGTTGAGCTTGTACCTCCAAAGGGCCATCTGAAGCCCCTCAGAACTTTGTTTTTCCTTCCTTTAGGGGTGCCAGTTGTTGCCTGGCTGCATCTTTCTCGACTTATGTAGGATTTGGCAGTGGTAAAAGATCTAGCACTGAGAAGAAACTTTGTATTAGCAGCCGTTGCCCCAGGTGGAACATGATGAGAGTTTGCCCTTGGCCAGGGGGATTTCACCCTGTAAAGGTTTGTACTGGCTCCTTAACATCCACATGCCTGACTGAAAAGCATAGATGCAGCCAGAACCAATTGTGTTGCTCCATCCTGAAAACTCTTCATTGTGCTTAGGATAGAATCTAAACGCCTTGCTGTGATTGGAAA
The DNA here is from genome assembly GCA_003697995.1 of Taxidea taxus jeffersonii. Taxonomy (NCBI): domain Eukaryota; kingdom Metazoa; phylum Chordata; class Mammalia; order Carnivora; family Mustelidae; genus Taxidea; species Taxidea taxus. The sequence continues at coordinate 48,429 of ML109900.1, read as the reverse complement.
GTTTCTGCCCACTTCATTCCCCACTTCCTCTCAAGCCTCATCTCCTCCCCCTGCTCCACTTGCTTGACCCCACACAAAAGGCCTGTTGCCAGAAGGTTCTCCCCCTGGTTTTCCCACTGGCTGCTGCTCCCCATTCAGGTATAAACTGAAGTCACCACCTCTGTTAGGGCTTCTGTTCACTCCACTCAAAGATAGGTTCCTCATCCTCTGTTAATGTGGCAGCGCCTTATTTGTATTATGCACTTCATTGTGTTTTCCCCATTAGAATTTTAGTTCATGACAGCAAGGAGGATCACCACTCTGACATTTACCTAGCATGGAGCCTGAAACAGTATTGTGATTCATTCTACCTTGTTGAATTGGTTTACTTTCCATGATTCCCAGCTAGATCAAGAATTTACATTGGAACCATATAAAAACAATAATTTGTCAGCTGATCTTGATGTTAAAACAAATAGTCCAGAAAGGACTGTGATACTATAGGGATAATATCTTTGTCAATCCTTTATTACCTCACTCCATTAACATGCCAGGTCCTGTTCATGGAAGACAGCAAAGAAAGTTACTTTAGCTCCCTCTATTTGCCACTCTTCTTGTGTCTCCAAACATGACAAGCCTTTACACTTGCTGTTCCCTCTGCCTGGAATCTCCTTCACCCTCTGCTGATCTGTATTTGTCTATCTTGTCAGCCCACACCCTCCCCAAGATCATAAATGCTGAGGACAGGCAGGATTCTGTTTTGTTCACTCTCCTATATCCAGAGCTGAGAACAGTACCTGGCACATAGCAGACAATATTTGTTGAGAGAACAGTATGAAAGAAAGCTATTTTAGCAAGTGAGGAAAGGTCTCTCTGAGGAGATGGGCATTTGAAGAGAAACCTGAATGGTGTGAACAGCAGACGCTACCCATGTGAATATCTGGGGACTTGAGTTTTCAACAGAGTCCAACAAACAGGGTCACTCTTCCCCCACTATGGCTCTGAATATGGCAGGAAGTAAGACAAATGAGTTGGCAGATGGGTACCAAAATGTCCTCTTCACTTTGTACTCATATTACAAATATTTGTTGAATGTCTACCATGTGACAATTGTGTTCTAGGGGATATGGATACAACAGAGAACAAAATGAAGCCCTTGCTTCATAGATCTTTCTATTAAAGACTGGGCAAGTGCACATAGCTTAGGCTTGAGAAGTAAATATGCTTCCTCAAATTAGCCAGATAGACCTACCTAGTCTGGACCATGACTCAGCTCTCATCTTTCCACCCTGCAGGGGCACAGCTCGCTCACTCCCTAGATGGACATGGGCAGAGCCAAGACAAGAATGCCTCTTTCTTTTTCCCGGATTACAACTTGGATGGTCACGCCATCTCGCATAGAATGAATGCTTCCATGCATATAAGCAGAAGTAGAACGACACTGAGAATTTAAATCTAGAAGGTGTGATGTCCCCACAGCAAGGTAAATCATGAACATATAAATAATTGTATGAGAAGAATGGTTGGAAACAAAACATAAATTTTTTTTTTAAAGATTTTATTTATTCATTTGACAGAGAGAGATCACACGTAGGCAGAGAGGCAGGCAGAGAGAGAGGGGAGGAAGCAGGCTCCCCGCTGAGCAGAGAGCCCGATGCGGGACTCGATCCCAGGACCCTGAGATCATGACCCGAGCCGAAGGCAGTGGCCCAACCCACTGAGCCACCCAGGCGCCCCAAAACATAAAATTTTAAACCATCATTTAAACCATTTTTAAAATTTGCAAATATTGGAAATGCTGGATTTTTTATAAATATTCTCATTTTAAACCTTATTAAGGAGGGAAGGAGGCAATAGCACACACACACACACAGACACAGACACACACACATCTTTATTTCCCACCTTCTTTCTGTAAATGCGTAGAACCTCAGATGTGGATAGTCGGTTTCCCCCTGCCTTTTCATATTTCACCACAAGATGGCACCAAAGTGCTACTGTTTCTATTTCAGAAATTCCTAACCGGTCTTGCCGACTAAAGATCAAGCCAAAAATTTAAAAATCTATTGATTTGACTCTCGGGTTGATGAACAGGTGAAGAAGTATGAGGAGAGCGGCCTTCCTTCTGGAGAAGGAAGACACAGAAGCCCCACGCCCCCCAACGGTGCCCTCTGCGTGTCTTCTGTCTGGCTGTTCCTGAGTTCAATAATCTAGCGGTGGCCCAAACGCTCTGCTTGCTGAGGTCTTCTGTCTTCAGACCACCCTGACGGGTTTTCCCTGTGACCCTGTGTGACGTGCAACATCTTCCTCTCTGGAACCTAACTGCTGCCGCAGCCATGGGATTGCTGGAGTCTGAAGCCAATACTGAAGAGAGAACAGAGAAGAAATAGAAAGAACCTCAGGTTCTTGACATCACTGAGTGGCCACATCAACCTGCTCCAAGGCCCGACCTCTCTGCAGACTTTCTGCAGCAAGATAATAACCTCTCCTCTTGTCGGGGGGGGGGGGGGGGGGGGGGGGAATATCCCCAATCTTTTCTTTTACATGCAAAATTAATCTTTAAATGTATTTTATAAAAGTCAAAACACATAAATGAGTAAACTCAAATGCACCTTGAAAGAAAACAGAATAAATCTGTACAAATCACCAACTTATGTGAATATCTACCTACCATTCGGTCTAGAGGCGGTCAGGAATTGTGCAGGGGGAGGATTCCTGTAGTATTATTGTAGGGCTTCTAAGTACGAACAACTTGAGTTGACTGGAAATTATCTTTGGCTTTGCGCCTCTTCCTTATCTTCACCCGAGCGCAAACAGGATGTTTGGTCAAGAGAAAAGTCCTTTCAGAGAGGACATGGCACGTTCCTTAAATAAACCAAAGACCATCTGAGGCAATGAGATTAACTTGCTTTGCATGACACTACATTTGTAAAAAATTTTTCTCTCTTCCGTCTAAATTAAAAACACAAATTAAACCAATTATGGAGTACTCGCATGCCCATTTGTAGCGTTCATCTTTTTTTTTTTCCCTAAGATTTTATTTATTTATTTATTTGTCAGAGAGAGAGAGAGAGAGCGCAAGCACTCCAGATTAGCTCCAGATCTGCCATTCACCAAGTATGTTGCTGGGAGCAATTTAGCTACCCTCTGTGGGTCCGATTTCTCACTGTTGAATGAGGGGATTTTACATATGATCTCCACATTTCTTTGTATTTCTTTTTTTTTTTAACTTTTTAAAAAAAATTTATTTATTTATTAGAGAGAGAGAGCGTGAGCACAGGCAGACAGAGTGGCAGACGGAGAAGCAGGCTCCCCGCCAAGCAAGGAGCCCAATGTGGGACTCGATCCCAGTATGCTGGGATCATGACCTGAGCCGAAGGCAGCTGCTTAACCAACTGAGCCACCCAGGTGTCCCTGTATTTCTGAGTACTTTAACATATCAAGGAGAAAGAGTTTGGCACCACAGAGGATGGAACTTCTAAACAGCCCATCTGCTCAAAGATGGACGTTACAAATGGGCATGTGAGTACTCTAACACTTGATGTATCCAAGAGTGACAGAGACACTTGCACATTCTTCAGCCTCAGACAGGAGGCTGAACAAGCCTTAAGGTCCTTTCTAATCCTAAATTTTCTAAATTCCCTAAATTAAGTTGGACTGGAAGCTGCATGAAGGGTGGGACTCCTTGCCATACCTTCTTTGGTGAGGCTGCCATGGAAATGCCCCCCTGGCTATGGGGAGGCTAACTGACTCTCAGTCCTGCTGGGAAATCCTTCACCACATCTTCACTGGGCTGGACCCAGTCAGGGACTGAGCACAGCAGCCAAGACCCTAAAGCAGGCTTACTCAGGAGACAAGGGACTCTTCTGATGGTGATTTTCTCTCCAGGTCTCCCCATTGATCTTGCCAAACCTTGATAGAACCGCACTTTTTTTTTTCCCTTACAAAAAGCATTTATTTATTTATTTTTTATTATGTTCAATTAGCCACCATGTGGTACATCATTAGTTTTTGATGTAGTGTTCAATGATTCATTAGTTATGTATAACACCCAGTGCTCATCACAGCACATGCCCTCCTTAATACCCATCACCCTGTTACCCCCTACCCCTACCCCCCTCCCTTCTGAGACTCTCAGTTCATTTCCTGAGGTCCATAGCCTTTCGTGGCTCATCTCTCTCTCTTATTTCTCCCCCTCCAGATTTCCCTCCCTTCCCCTCTAGTCCTCTGTGCTATTGCTTATGTCCCACAAAAGAGTGAAACCAGGGGCGCTTGGGTGGCTCAGTGGGTTAAAGCTGCTGCCTTTGGCTCAGGTCATGCACATCGGGCTCTCTGCTTGGCGGGGAGCCTGCTTCCCTTCCTCTCTCTCTCTGCCTGCCTCTCTGCCTACTTGTGATCTCTGTCAAATAAATAAAAAATAAATAAATAAAATAAAATCTTTTAAAAAAAAAGAGTGAAATCATAGGATAATTGTCTTCTCTGCTTGACATACTTCACTTAGCCTAATCCCCTCCAGTTCCATCCATGTCAACTACACTTCAAAGACTCGCCCAACCTCTTGTCCTTCCTCCTCTCCCGTCCTGGAGTCAAAACTGTGTCTCAGTCTAATGGCTCTAAAAGGTCTCCCTCTGTCCATCCTCTCCCCATTTTCCCTCAGAAACATTTCCCCTAATAAATTTCTGGCATGAGCTAGTCTATTATCCATGTTTGTTTCTCAAAGGACCCAAACTTACACCATCTTCTATCAGAGAGTCATAAATTCGGGTGGGAGACTACATTAAAATCAGGAAATTTTAAATCCTGAGAATCCGAGGCCCCATGTCAGGCTTGTGACATCAGAATCAATGGAGAGGGAGTTTTTAAACATCTTCCCCAGGTGATTTACATATAGACTGCCCTACATTAATCTAAACTCTACTCCTTAGCAGAGTAGATTCTGAGGAGTAGATACTTGCTAAAAATTCCTTGGGAAAAAAAAAATCCAGAGAATGTTAGAAATCTTTACAGTTTGTGTTATTCTGAAATAAAGGAGCAAACTGGCCAAGTTACTATAATATGTTTCTTTCACCTCAGGTGTCTGACTGGCTCGGTAGGTAAAACATGTGACTCTTGATTACCAGGTCATGAGTTCATGGGGCTCGAAAAGATATATATATTTCTGTATCACCTCAAGATCCTTTTTTTATTAAAGATTTTATTTATTTATTTGACAGCGAGAGAGGGAACATAAGCAGAGAGAGTGGGAGAGGGAAAAGCAGGCTTCCCACTGAGCAGAGAGTCCAATGTGGGGCTTGATCACAGGACCCTGGGATTATGACCTGAATGGAAGGCAACGCTTAACGATTGAGCCACCCAAGCGCCCCACCTCAATGTCATTTATTTTTTTAAACTTTTTTTTTTACTTTTTCTTTTAACCTTCCTCACTGCGTTCTTTGAACTGAATTCATATGTTTTAATACTAACATGATGCAAAAAGTTTAATAAATAGTGCCAAGAGTTTGCCGACCAGACTCCAAAAATAGCGTTTTGGACATCATCCTAAAGTCTAACACCATTGATCTAGTCTCCATAGTTGTCTTTGCTCATTTCTCAAATGAAAGTTACAGATGGTTGGTAGTTTGCCTGTGTGTTTAAAAGCATTGTCTCCGATTTTATTTCAAAGAAGTTTTTAAAAACATTTTTGAAAGTCCTAGGATGATTAAAAGTTTTCATTGTGATTGCCACTCCTTATTTTGAAGAGAGTCATGATAACTGTCACTAGACAGGAAGGTTTTGAAATTACTTGTGAGGTGTTCAGTAGTGTCCTTCTTGACACAACATTAGGCGTCCAAGTAAGGAATAGAAAGTATCTGCAGAATGGGATGTTTTCTCTCCCCATCTTCCCACAGCTTCTCTTTGAGGTTAAATTCTCTTACTGCCTTCTTTTCTAGATTCCTTTCCAAATACGCTCATGCAGATGAAGAAGAGCTTTCTGGGGTATTTCAGTTGCCAGGTAAAAACTGCTCCCAAGCGCTGGTCTTCTGCATGCACTTGGTTTGTGGGATGCCAGCAATTTGCATGTGGTTCTTTGAAATCTTGTCTCATGCTATAGTCTTCCTAAAACGTTCAAACTCTTATTTGGAATTCTGAGAGAGTAAAAAAGAACCCAATTCTGTGATTGAACTTTGTGTTAGTACTTTGGCCCTAACAATTTCTCAGCGTGACCAGGTGATAATCTTTTTAGATCTCTATTTTTCTGATTTATTTATTTTTATTATTGTTATTATTATTATTATTATTATTTTTACCTTTACTGTTCTATCTGTTACAATGCCTGGCTTTCTGTAATGCTTATTTACCTCTGCTTAGTTCTGATCCTCTCCAGTAGTTTACGCACTCGCACCTTGGGACCTACATGTGGTTCTGTCATTCAGAAATTGTTTCCTTTGAATGTCATTCACCTCTTGGGTTTGATTTGAAAGGGAAAGATTGGGATAAGAAAATTGGGTTTAGAAAGGATTGGGCATGAATAGGAAAATATTTTTGATATTTATCTAAATGTTTTGAAATTTGGGGTCAATATGGGTCTTCAGAAGTACTGAAAAGGGTCTCTGACCCCAGGACGTCCAACCAGGTCAGGAAATTGAGGACTCTTTGGTGATGTCTTGAAAAGAGCTGATTTCAAAAATGGACTTCAGTCAGCCACACCAGAAGTTGCCAGTCCTCACATCCCAAGATCTGTCAGATCTATGCATGTGGCAGTAGAGGAAAATGGGTCCAGAAGCCCAAATCTGGCCACAGTGCAACTTTTAATAGATCAGCAATTTTCCATTGTTATTTTGTGTGCTTCAGAGTGATTGTTGTTATTTTAAATCATCCCTAAACAATGGGTCCTGTGCATAACGGGATCACTCTAGGGATACTGAGACACAGAAGAAAAGGACGAGTAGGTGAAAGCACCTGTTTAAGTCCAGGATAGCATGAGTTTGGCAAGCCTCTAAACCAATGTGGGGGCTCTGCTTGCCCCAAATACAAATGTGGAGGACTCAGAGCTTAGAAACAATAGCATTTCTCCTGAGACTTCAACTGTTAGATACATACGAGATATCTTATGGGTGTGATATTCTTTCTTTATTCCTTGACTCTCTTATGATTTGAAATGTTTATGTATGTATATGTACATATAGATACCCATGTACATGTATGTGTACATGCATGTGTTTGCATGTGTAAATATGAATATAACAATATAAATATAAACATATGTTTTTTAAAAAGATTTTATTTATTTATTTGAAAGAGAGAGTGAGTAAGAGAGAGCATGAGAGGGTAGCAGAGGGAGAAGCAGACTCCCTGCGGAGCTGGGAGCCCAATGTGGGACTCCATCCCAGGACTCCAGGATCATGACTTGAGCTGAAGGCAGTTGTTTAACTAACTGAGCCACCCAGGTGTCCAACATATGTATTTTTAATATACATATTCAAGATTCTAACTTTGGGTGGCAAGTTTGGTACCCATGCTTTTGTAAAGCCAGTGGCCCCTTTTCATAGGTCATGTGATTGCCTCAGGTAAAAAATCTTTTGGATTTTTGCCTTTTGGATGGAAAACAAGGTAAACCTTGAGTGCCCAGGACTCTTTCTGGACCGTTCATTCCAGAAAGAGGGCCTTTTTTTTTTTGGCTTGCAATTGGCTCTTCTTAGCTCATTCCGCAATATAATCTTCAGCATGAGCTCACCACAGGACCAGAAATTTAAGTTTTTCTTGATCTCAACTTATAAGAAAAGGTAATCACCTTTGAGATATGTCCCTGTGAATTTCACATAATCTTGCAAATGGTTTAAAAAATAATCAGATCTCTATAAGGGATTTGCACCTATAAAACAGGGCTGGGAAACTATGGCCCAGGGGCCAGAACTAGCCCAATATCTATTTTTGCCCAAAAAGTTTTATTGGAACACAGCCTCATCTATTTGTTTATGTGTTATTTATGGTTGCTTTGATGCTACAATGACAGAGTTGAATAGTTGTGACAGAGACCATATGGCTGACAAAGCCCAGAGTATTAACTATCTGGCCCTAAACAATAAAAACAAATATGAACAACCCAATAGGAAATAAACAGGCAAAGGAAATGAGTAGGCAACACAAATGCCCACAAGAGCACCCTGAAATGTCCAGTAAATAGAGAAAAGATGGAGCTGTAATCAGGGAAATTCAAACTTAAACTACACTGAGATTGCATTTCATATGCATTGGATTTATAAATATTTAATTCTTGCAATATCGGGTGTTGGTAGGATATAGAGAAATGGAAATTTTTATTCTCTGCTGCGAGAAGTACAAGTAAGTGCAATCACTTTTTTTTTAAGGTTTTATTTATATGACAGAGAAAGGCACAGCGAGAGAGGGAACACAAGCAGGGGGAGTGGGAGAGGGAGGGAAGCAGGCTTCCCACTGAGCAGGGAGCCCGATGTGGGGCTTGATCCCAGGACACTGGGATCATGACCTGAGCCCAAGGCAGACGCTTAATGACGGACCCAGCCAGGCGCCCCAGCTCAATCACTTTTGAAAGGAATTTTACAACATCCAGTAACGGTGAGTGCATGTAATCCACTCCTAGACACACACACACATACATATACATAATACACGTATATAAAAAAGACACATTAGAGAAACTCTTGAATGTACAAACAAGGGGACTTGAACAAAAATATTCATGATACCATTGTTAGAAAAAATAGAAATAAGTTTAATATGAACATAAAATGGATAAACACTGGGTACATTCTTTAAATAGGATACTATTTAATAATAAAGATGAATTTAAAAGGACCACATATTTCATGAACACATATTTCATAAAGCTCACAGTTGAGTGAAAAAAGCAAGATGCACAGGAATACAGAATTATATTATTTATATTTGCAACACAAGACTGTATATTACCCAGGGATACATATAAAAAGCATGAAAATACTGAAAATATGCATGGAAATTAATTACAAAATTTAGGAAAAGGCTGACTTCCCAAGTCAAAAAAGACTGGAGAGAGGTACAAAGGGCGCTTCAAATACAACTGTAGCATTGTTTCTTTTTTTCTTTCTTTTTTTAAAGAGAGACAGAAAGAGAAAGAGCACAGGCAGGGGGAGCAGCAGGCAGAGGGACAGGGAGAAGCAGACTCCCCACAGAGCAGGGAACCCTATGTTGGGCTGGATCCCAAGACCCTGAGATCATGACCTGAGCCAAAGGCAGATACTTAACTGACTGAGCCACCCAGGCATCCCAACATTTTGTTTCTTAAGCTGATTGCTATGAACTCAGATTTTTGTTCTTTCTGTAAGTTGGAAGTAATTAATAACAAGTGAAATTCTGTATGTTTGGGGCGCCTGGGTGGCTCAGTGGGTTAAAGCCTCTGCCTTCAGCTCAGGTCATGATCCCGGGGTCCTGGGATCGAGCTCGCATTGGGCTCTCTGCTCAGTGGGGAGCCTGCTTCCTCCTCTTTCTCTCTGCCTGCCTTTCTGCCTACTTGTGGTCTCTGTCTGTCAAATAAATAAATAAAATAAAAAAAAAATAGAAAAAAAAAGAAATTCTGTATGTTTGATGACTTTCAATCATTATAGCACTATGGGAGAGCCCCCAGGACGTCCCAGTTTTTATTTCCCTGATGCAGCACCTTGGCCCAGCAGGCGGAGCCTCTGCATACATGTATGCAGCCTCTATATTTACAAGAGCGCCTGGGTGAGGAGGTGAATGGGACCAAAGTCCAGCTTGTCCACTAGTCGATAAGCCTTGTTGTGCCCTTTGCCCAAAAGCCCCAAGGTGAGCATCATCCAAAAAGGGTGCCTTCTTCATTGCCCAAAAGTGCCCTGTAGAGTGTGCAGAAGTTGCGGCCAGGCTCCACTTCCTCTTCTTTAGCCTGTAAATGCTGCACATTCATTCATCCACAGCTACGAAAAATGAGAAAGACGAGCGGGTCTGGAAACAGTCTCTGTTCAGTTTTAGCTTGCCAACACATTTTGGTTCATCCTGATATCTTTCTAGGTCCTTATGGTTTATTTAACAACTGATCGTTTTTCTCTAGTTATCTGGGATAGAATCTAAAAAATTATTTGTTTTGCTGTCTTAGGACATCTTGTCCAAGAAGTGAAGACTAACTGGCCAATTTATCTTTTTTCTTTCTTTTTGGCCAATTTATCTTTAATGTAAAGCACAAATATTATAGGAACTACAAGAGATATTAACACTTTTACAGATATTACATCTTTTCTTCCTTACTCAAGTCCATTGCTCTTGAAATTTTGTCTTCTCGGACAAACTGCAAATTTGAAATCTCTTTTCTCACCTTCTTTACCTGATAGACAATAGGAATTTATTCGTCAATAAAATCTACATCTCTCCTTTCTCCAAAATCTGAATCTCCTCTTTACCTGAAGTTGCCAGCCCTAATATCTTACTCCTTGGAAGCAAAGGAAAAATGTGGTTTATGGACTCCCTATAACACTTTCATGTGATGGGCATCAAAACCCTGATTCCTAGGCTCCACACAAGTCTATTAAATCACTTTGCATTTTTAATCCAGCTTTGCATGCAATTCTTATGCTTATTGAAGTTTAAAACCCACTAACTTAGAAGAAAGGAAATGAGTTGAGTAAAAAAAAAATCAATCAGTATAATCTATAATTCTTGTTTTAAAACAGTGTAAGAAAGTGATTATCTTGGCAGGAGAAATTCTGTCATCTTTCAGTGTTGTTATAAAAAGTGTGGTCTTAAGAGAACCAATTAAAGAAACCCAATTTACAATTTTTCCTCACTTCACTTTCTCATGAGAGTTACTAGAAAATAATGGAAATGATTAGACAGTGGGGTCCAATATAGGGAAGGCTCCAAGGGCATGAGATAAGGAGCCAGGAGACCAGGAGTTGCTCTGTGATGATCTTGGGCAGCACCCAATACCGGAGGGTTTTGAATTTCTCATCTGTAAAACCAGAGGGTTGTCCATATAGCCCTGAGTTCTATTTCAGACCCACAATTAGAGGAAATATGTCATTCTTAAAAACTGGAAGTCAAGGGACGCCTGGGTGGCTCAGTTGGTTAAGCAGCTGCCTTCGGCTCAGGTCATGATCCCAGCGTCCTGGGATTGAGTCCCACATCGGGCTCCTTGCTCGGCAGGGA
>ML109900.1:0-37196 GCA_003697995.1 Taxidea taxus jeffersonii | reverse complement strand
TTGACGCCTGGGTGGCTCAGTTGGTTAAGCAGCTGCCTTCGGCTCAGGTCATGATCCCAGCGTCCTGGGATTGAGTCCCACATCGGGCTCCTTGCTCGGCAGGGAGCCTGCTTCTCCCTCTGCCTCTGCCTGCCACTCTGTCTGCCTGTGCTCACTCTCTCTCTCTAACAAATAAAAAATCTTAAAAAAAAAAACAAAAACAAAAAACTGGAAGTCAAGGCATGTTTGTATATGTTGACTCTCTCAAGACTATACTTTCAGGGATCATTTGTGTGGTGTGTATTTATTTACTCTCTAGCATATAAATCAGTTTATACTATATTAGTCATATGCCCAGTTGGGCATTATTTTTATTTTTTTATTTATTTATTTTTTAAAGATTTTATTTATTTGACAGAGATCACAAGTAGGCAGAGAGAGGGGCAGAGAGAGAAGGGGAAGCAGGCTCACCGCCGAGCAGAGAGCCCGATGCGGGGCTCGATCCCAGGACCCTGAGACCATGACCTGAGCCAAAGGCAGAGGCTTAACCCACTGAGCCACCCAGGCGCCCCTGGGCATTATTTTTAAAGATAAACTCTCAAATGCAAAGATGATGGTAATGTTTCATTTTAAACTTCTTAGGTCTGTATCAATTTATTTCCATTTTCCTTAATTTTGCTTAGGTGACATGAGTGGTAAACTTTATGATAGTGACATTTTTAACCCCATCTGCCTTAAAGTATTCATGAAAACTGTCCCTAATATAGACGGTAAAACAACCAAAGGTATAGTGGAAAGTAAGAAAAGAGGTGCCCATAAAGCAGTATTTGTTGCAAATAATGATTCTGTGGGGTCTATTAAGCCACAGAAGTCCACAAGAGGAAGGAATGCTGATAAATTACCAGACACCAAGGTTGCTGAATGACTTCTCAATGGTAGTTACCTAGCACTCAAATGTTCTCGTCTGGAGAAATTTTCCAGTGTTCAGAAACATCACCTCTTTTGCCCCTTACAAGATTCCTGTGTTTTAGGATTTTAAAGAACGTGAGAAAGCCGTCTGAACCGAGATCCCCCAAACTTGGTATCATTGGTGGTTCATTGCTAAGACTTAGCTACCCAGTGCCTATCAGAATAGGTGTAAAGATCTCAGGTGAAGTGAGAGGCTTGTGGGGGTACACGGCTTTAATTCCGTATATAGCTAAAACCTAAAAATTTATGTCAGAAGAAGGGAGACTTCCTCTTTCTCCTCAAAAATCTCTTTCCCGTTTGCACAGCTCCCAAAGACCTCACCCTTTGGAACAGCGGAGAGTCATTTGAAACTTAACTGAAGGCTGGAGGCAAGTTCTACTTTTCAGGTCATCCAATTTAGGAGATCCAGTTTCTGCAGAGGGAAGAAGGCGGGTGGGGGAGGGGAAAAACAGACTCTACGTCTCCAGATCCTTCCACCTTCCATCCACAGTCTGCCACGCAAATCGAGCCAAGTCGGGGATTTTGCCTTGAACCACCACCAGCACCAGCACCAGCACCACCTTGTCACTCACGCCCGATGAACACGCCCCTCTGGTCCTACTCTTGGCCAGTGGCGGCTCCCCGTCTTGCATAGTAATGAGCTCGAGACCTCTGCGGGCCAATGGCGCTCCGGGAGAAGGGTTAGTTTTGCATGTACCTAAGTGATTTGCATAACCCAGCGGCTGGGGGCTTGGGAACCCGAGCGTGCAACCCTAGAAGGGAAAAGGACGGGAGGAGATTGAGCCGCGGCTGCGAGAGAGCGAGCAGGAGCCTGGGTGTTTGTACGAGAGCCGGGCGGGGGTTGGGGCGAGGGGCCGGCATGGCTGAAGGCTGCGCTCCGCAACCTTGAAGAGCGGCTGCGGCGCGAGGCCGGGGACGGGGAGGCCGGTGCGATGGCAGAGCGCGGCCCCGGCAGCTGCGCACGGCCGGGCCGGCTGGCCTGAGCAGCCGGAGGAGGAGCGGGGCTGCCTCTGCGCTTCCATGGAGCAGCGGGAAGGGCGAAACTCCGGAGCGCCGCGTCCCTGCACTGCCGCCGCGGACTGTTGAAGGGGCCGAGCCCGCGCGACCGCCGAGAGAGGAGAGCCCCCGCCCCAGCCCGCAGGCCGGCCGCCCCGGGGCGGCGGGGGGCGTCGGAGGGCAGCGGAGGCGCGCCGAGCGAGCGGCGCCGCGGGAGAGGCCGGCGCGGGAGGCGTTCGCAGCAATGCCGGGCCCTCTGGGGCTACTCTGCTTCCTCGCTCTGGGGCTGCGCGGCTCGGCCGAGCCCAGCGGCGCGGCGCCGCCTCTCTGCGCTGCGCCCTGCAGCTGCGACGGCGACCGTCGGGTGGACTGCTCCGGGAAGGGGCTGACGGCCGTGCCCGAGGGGCTCAGCGCCTTCACCCAAGCGCTGTGAGTGCCGGGGTGAGGGCGCCGGGGGCGGGGCTGGGGGGACAAGGGGGTGCCGGGGGACAGAGTCGGTGGTCCGTCCCACCCCACCCACCCGTGTTCGGAGGAGCGGGGCGCGGTCACCTGTGTGTGGAGGTGCTCAGCACCCACTGCCGCGCGGCGGGCGTTCCAGACTTCGCCAGTCCGGGTCCGAGCCGCGAGCAGCTTTTTAACCCCAGACTTTGGGGCACACTCACCCCCCCCCCCCACCGGAAAGTATCTGGGGCCAAGCAGGAGGAAGGAATCTGGAAACGCCTGCCCCTGGCAGCCTTTTCAGGAGACCTTCCCTTCTCACGAGGGCCCCCGCTCAGCTGGCAAGAGCTTCGTAGTCTGTAGGCTGAGGGCGCCTAGAACTTGGCCTGGGTCTGCAGACCTAGGCACGTTTCGTGGGGGAAACACCTGGAGTTTTCTGGGTTCCAGCATGTGGGGAGAAGAAGCACCTGTGCCTCAGGGTGAATCCCCTTCCAGTTTGGCCTCATCCAGATAGAGCGACCTGGCACCTAGGTCCAATTCCACCGTGGACTCCCCCACAAACGCCCAGGGTTCCGGAGCGCGCGGGGGGAGCCGGGCAAAAACAAGACAGAACCTGGGGGGATTGCAGGTTTCTTTGGGTGAAAATACTCTCTTCCCCAAGTAGGCCTTTTAAAGAAGGAATGCTGACCCGAGGTACAGGATGTTGGAAAAAAATCAAAGCTCCAGATTCTCTGCCCAACCTTCTAGAATGGAAGGCAGCAGTTTTCTGCTGTGCATTCATCTCCAGAACTTTTCTTTTGAGCTGCCTTGGGGCTGGGAAAGCCACTCAGAGGGTTCCCACTTCTTAAAATCTCGCTCCTCAAAGGGAGACCTGAGGCTTTAGACATTCCCTTAAGAAGAGCAAACTGAAATAGGTGGTATTGGCAAATACGACCAATAAGAAAATAGGGTAACTGAAGGCAGGGCTTGGTGTATGCGCTTGTGTGTTGTGTGGCCTGGGGAGTGATTAAGTCAAGAGCCCTGAAAGAACTGTTTGAGGAAGGGATTCTGAGAGATCTGTGGTGAAGGGAATTTCCTTTTGCCTTATAGCCAAGGAAGGTGACCTCTTAGAAATAAATAATTTTAAAGGAGTAATTGACCCCCTGAAGAAATCGTTTCTGTGCTGACTAGAGCGTTGCCGTGTTTCCAGGTGGGTGGTGGGAGGCGTTGGGCTTGCTCTCTGCCAGTGGGGTTTTACTGAGTATTGCAGCCTGTTGACTTGGAATCTGTCTCATTCTTTGGCCTCCAGCTCCCCCTCCTTATTTCTCACATGTTAGTTATATATTTGAAGTCATTTTCCTCCAGTATGGTGAAATTTAACTTTCCCACCGAAGGAAATTCATTTTGCAATGAAGAGCAGTTTGCAAAAAGTTAGATTAAGTGGGCAGGTTTGAGTGAAAGTGAGGCGAAGAAGACTGTGTAAGAGGAGATGGGGCTCTTTTTTTCCTTGTTCTCTTGACATTTAGGGAATTCATGCAGGAGAGGTGCCTTTACCTGACCTCTCAAGCCTCACAGTCATGGAAAAGCATCTTTTTGCTCTTTTGACCAGTAGTAAAAACCTTGTTTAGTAGATTCCACCAGTTTTGATGAGTAGTCTTGTCCTGTAAGGAAAGGGGCTGTTTTACATTAGTACCTAAAACCGCAAAGAAATAACACATTTTTATGTGAGCACGTTCCTGTCTGCAGATCATCTTCCTTTAGAACTCACTGGAGGTAGTCAAATTCTCAGTTTGGAGCCATTCAGAACTCACTGTTTGAGGTTTGGGAACCAAAAGCCATTGGCGACTGTCCAGATTAGGTTGCCTAAGCTAGCACCATCCTGGCACTTTCTGACCTGCTGCGGTGAGGAAAATGTGCTTCATTTTCCTCGTCCACTTATGACCTATGACTAGAGTGATCAGACCTCCTGACAACTAACTTCTTATTTCATCCCCATCTCTTCATTTCATCCTCAAAAGTATATGTGACTGCCCCCACTTAAAGGGCATTTCAAGGGCAGTGTGTTTGCATTTTGAGAGACCAGCTAGTTCAGTGAATCTCAAAAGCCATGTTGAGGATGGGCAGGTGCTGTGGGTTTGCACAGTCCCATTGATCATTTGGGAACTCTTTCCAAGTACTTCTGATCTGCTGTCCCATTATAGCTTTAGTGAGCCATGGTTACATAGCAAGGGATTAGATCCATGGTCCCAAACTTTTCTCACCACTTCCTAATTTCTGGAGCATTACACAGAGAATTACAAACAAAGATACAAGTTAAAAAGATGAGGCCGATCAATTAAAGTTCTTTTATTTTCTTCTCATGGCTCAGTGGTATATGTGGTGTCTTCACCTCCATGAGGCATGTGCTTACTCCACTTTGGAGACCCTGGGGCCCACAAAGAGCAGAGATTTTATTTTACTCAGCTTGGAGTGCACAGAGCCTGGTACACAGGAGGCACTTAAAAATGTTGCAGTGAAGAGAGAATAACTTAAGGCCAACACTAAAGGCAGACTCCGGGCTTGGAATTCAGACATCATTCCCACACAGGATTGCCAAATTCAGCATTCTCAGCATTGAGTCTTTTGTCCAGATTTGAGAAAGCCCCAGAGAGAGGATACTGCTGCCTCTCCGTTAGGCTCGTTTAAACTTGTTCCATCCAACAGTGTCTATTTCCTGCTGAAAGCTGCTTTATCCGAGTCTGGGGGCAGAGTCAGACGTAATCCTCAGTATTGTTGATGGGATTCCTGTGTTCACACTGTTTGCTGCACCTGTACTGGTGATTTATATTTTGCAAGAGCTGTTCTCAGTCTTGTGTCACACAATACACTGGCTTGTCACAGTTCACCCTGAGGTGTTTTAAAGGAAGTCATCTTGCTGGTATTAAAATTCCAAAGTTTATTTTATCAAAGGGATTCAAGGTTATTCCTATAGTAATGGTAACATGTCACTCTTAATCACTTATACTCCCAGAGGCTTGAGAGAAAGAGATGAAGTCCCAGTGGTGTTGAGGAGAAGTTTGTGCACAAGTGTCTCCTGTGTTACTGCCTCAACGTTTGGGTGCCGTGGACTCAGAGCACAAATCTCCACATCCTAGATTATGTCTGGTCACCATTGTTAAGATGACACAGGCCATTTCTGTGGCTTCGTGGAGACACTGGTGGGTCTGAACCCTTGGCTGTAGTCCTTACCTTGCCACTAAGTAATTTTGTGGCCTCAGGCAAGTCATTCTCCTTTTTTTGAGGTGTGTGTGTGTGTGGAACAGTTTTCTCATCTGAAAAATGAAGTAATTGGATTCACTAGATTATTTCTAAGGCTGCCTGTAGCTTCCAGAAGTTATATGATTTTATAATTCTTACATAATCTTAGGATGGCAAGGTGACGATAATGTTATGATCGTCTGGTAAAAGATCCCAGGAGCTGCAGGATTTCGTTCTGGGTGAAGTTGCACAAGCCTCTTCATTACCACTCACTTGGAGGAGGAGTTCTTTGTGTTTAGAAGTGTGTGTTAGGAAATTTGCCATGGAGACTTGTTGCAGAATGCATGACTAGCTAAGGCGCTTTGCTAGGGTAGAATAGCCCTTCTTGTTTCCTGTGGGTATGGCTTAACACACGGAAAATAAAATCATTCTGTTTCAGTAATTTGGATACTGTACAAAAAGTTACTCAATGTCCTCACTTCCATATAATTAGTCATAATCTCTCCAGCCTTCACGGTGTGTGTATCCTGTACATTGGGCAGGTTATCGAGCTTTCTATATAGAATTGATGTTTACCTGAGAGGCTTTGAAGTGTTTTTAAAATAATGTTATATTTTTTCTTCATTTGGAAGCCTAAAATTAGATTCTTCCTTAAGATGTATTAGTTCAGGGGCGCTTGGGTGGCTCAGTAGGTTAAAGCCTCTGCCTTCGGCTCAGGTCATGATCCCAGGGTCCTGGGATTGAGTCCTGCTCCGGTTCTCTGCTCAGCAGGGAGTCTGCTTCCTCCTCTCCCTGCCTGCCTCTCTGCCTACTTGTGATCTCTGTCAAATAAATAAATAAAACCTTTAAAAAAAAAAAAAAAGATGTATTATTTCACTACCCCACACAGCTTTCTTCTTTTAATAGTATCATCTGAAAATATTTTCTTCTGCTTTCTCTGATGTTTCCTGTATTCTCTAGTGGGTAGTCATCAGTGGCTTAATGTTCATAACTTTGTTGATGGTAGAGTTTGGAGTCTCTTGATTTCTGCATTAGGATCTGTTAAGTTTCAATGTTTTAGTTTGTGTAGTGTGTTTTCCTAGAAATGCACTAATATCACATACAAGTGAACTTTGTGTTAAACAAAGCCAATATGTAAATATCTTTAAGTTTAGATTCTTCATTTTACAAACCAGCTGAATTGCTGGGTTCTCTTTAAATACAAGAGAAGAAAGAGTGTTCTGCTGGGAATATGGAGAGCTGGTTTCCAGACCTGTCAATAAATTGCACAAGTGACCTTGAGTGGGTGACATGCTTAACCCCTCAGGGCCTTGGTTTCGCCACCTGTAAAACAAGGAAGTAAACAACTCTTATTGCCAAGAGTTTTCTTTCTCTTGAATTTGATTTTTTTTTTTAATACATTTTTTACGGGGCGCCTGGGTGGCTCAGTGGGTTAAAGCCTCTGCCTTCGGCTCAGGTCATGATCCCAGGGTCCTGGGATTGAGCTCTGAATCTGGCTCTCTGCTCAGCGGGGAGCCTGCTTCCCTTCCTCTCTCTCTGCCTGCCTCTCTGCCTACTTGTGATCTCTGTCAAATAAATAAATAAAATCTAAAAAAAAAAAATACATTTCTTGCATCCTCTCCATTGGGTAAGGGAAGTATAGTTGTCTGAATCATGGAATCTCTCACCCACCCAGG
This sequence comes from Taxidea taxus jeffersonii, assembly GCA_003697995.1. NCBI lineage: Eukaryota > Metazoa > Chordata > Mammalia > Carnivora > Mustelidae > Taxidea > Taxidea taxus. The sequence continues at coordinate 29,922 of ML109900.1, read as the reverse complement.
AAACTTCTTCAGTTGTCCAGCTCTGCTGGAATATTTCCGTTGAATGGGGAACTCACTCCCTCGCAAGGCAACAATGTGCTGGGTGTGGTCTGAACAATACCCAGGACTTGAATCCGTAATTTTCTTATTCAAGGCTCCTTAAAGTTTTGCAGTTATCACTAATGTTTTATGATTTCTGTCGAACTAAATGCTTGTGACAGTTATGGTATCGCAAGCATTTAATGTCCAGGCACTTGGCTCTTAACATTAGAATTGTAAGGTAACATTTGACAACTTAATCTCTTAGGGAAGATCAAAGTTTTTTACTGGTAGGTGGATCCAGGCAAGTTTAGGCATTTTCTGGGCCTCTTTCAGTCTCTCTCTCAAATTCTTATTTTAGTAATCTTTATAATAGTGAAAGTACTGAGAGCCTACAAGTTTGGATTTTGGTTTCTGGCCTCCCTCTTTGTGCCTATCTCTTCATTCCCACTTTTTCTTATCAATAAGTGATGGATATTGGACTACATGATGGCAAATGTCTCTCAGTGCTTTGAATTTCTCTGAACCTGTGTTAGCTGTTAAGTAAATTTCTCAGAATCCTTTAGTGATTCATTGAAATTTTTCCTAAGACTGTCTCTCACTGTTTTTCTATAAAAAAGATATAAATTTCTATAAAAGTACAGTATTTGTTGGTACACTTGGGTTAAAAGTTAAACCCTGCCAGATGTGCCTTTCACTCTGAAAAATGTAACTAATATAACTCATAGTGTTCTTGATAAGACAGATTTGCTCTTTTAATTTTTTAAGCTAGATCTCAAGGATTTAGCTTTAGAAGGGTGTTATCTAGCTTGCCTTTAACTGTCTCAGGCAGCCTTCGAGTTTTTGGCAATGCCAACAGCTTTTCTTATATAAAAAAGAATATGGACAACTTTTTCCTCTTTTCCCCAACTTTGTTAAGTGAACTGTAGCTTCTTTTGCAGAGCTTCATTAGGATGATAAAATGCTCTATTTTTAAGTTCTGCAGGGAAGAAAAAAATGCTAGGGCTAAAGTTTAGCAAATCAGTACTCTTACACAAATGGCTAATTTGTCTACCTTTCTAGGCATTTCTTTTGTGTTTAAGTACTTGATGGTCCAGCTGTAGCACCTCTATGGTCTGAAATTGGGTGAGTTCCAAACTGAGTTTAGAAATCAGTGTTAGCAAAAGACAGATCATGACTTTATAGTTCATATACATTTAATAACCTCAATTTCTAAAGACTTTAGCAAGTTTGTACTCAAGTATCTCTTCTAAATGGCGAGATGTAATTGTGTAGTAGTCTACTCTGGATTCACCTCCCAACAGACAAGTATTCTTTCTTTTCTTTTCTTTCTTTTTTTTTTTTTTTTAAGATTTATTTATTCATTTGAGAGAGAGATCACATAGAGGGAGAGACTGGGGGAGAAGCCGACTTCCTACTGAGCAGAGAGCCTTTTGCTGGGCTGGATCCCAGGATGCTGAGATCATGACCTAAGCCTAAGGCAGAGGCTTAACCCACTGAGCCACCCAGGTTCCCCTAAGTATTTGTTCTTAAACAGTGTATATGGCTGGCACTGTTTTTAAGCAAAGTTCTTAAAGTGTAGTGAAGTATGTTGTGTCATGTACAAGCAGTTTAGACTCTGAATGTTTGGGGTGGTTGTTTTTAATCTCTAAAGCATGTTTGGTACCATTACGTTTTAATTGTCACGGTAGCTGGGTTCTCCCCACTCTGCAGTCAGTCGACAGCAAAATTTGGCATTGCGCATCTCTTTTTTTTCGATGCAAGTGATAGAGAACAGGAATGCTCTTCTAAACAGCCCAGGTCCAAGAAGTGAGCATCTTTAAGAAATATATTTTTCTGGTTTTCCTAGCTTTTCTGTTCTGAAAGGCCTTATGGGGAAAGCATCGATTCGCCCCCCCTGTAGCAACATGTGGGCCCATAAGAATATAAGAATAGCCTTGTAAGGAAATGTAAACCATAGATATTTTGGGAGGCAGCTGGGCCATTTAGATCCCAGGCTGGTCTGATGTCTGTACTACTGAGAAGCTTGTGGAGGAAGCATATCTAATATATTTCAAGTTACTTAATGATACTTTATCCTTCATATTTAATTTGTATTTAAGTATTAAAAATCAAGAGAAGTAAAAGGTTATGTAAGCCCCTTTAGTTAGTTTTTTCTTTTCCTGTATTTTTACAATAGGATGTATCCTTTCATTTTTTTAAACAAAGTTTTAAATGTAAAATTTACCATTGAAGGAATGAAAATCTTAGTGCACCCTGGCAACAAAATATTTTTGATGCTTTAATCAGATTTCAGAACCTCATTCAGAAAAGTCATGAGGTAAAGTCTCCCAGTCCTGTACATTTTTAAGGTTTTATTTGGGGAAGTTGTCCCTCCTAAGAAGAGTGACATAAATCTGACTGAGACATGGTACCTTTACCTTGGTGCCTGATTAGGGCAGGGCAGAGGAATGAGCCTAGATTGCTTCCCATTTCACTTCTCCATTCTCCCTCAGGCTGTGAAGTTCTCACTTGCAGCTGCTAGTACAGACTGCAGACAGTGGCTTAGTATAAGTGGGTGACATCAAAACCTCCATGAAGAACTTGATTAGAACTCTTCTCCTAGGAAGATAGGTAGATTTCCCAATTCTCACACTCGTCATGATTCTTGTTATTTTTAAAGTATTGTTTAGTATATGTGCTGCCGAAGCGAGCACAAAGATTTATTGTTTATTGGAGAGAGAGAGAGGGAGAGAATGCTAGCAAGCATGGGAGGGGGGAGGGCAGAGAGAGAGGGAGAGAGAGAATCTCAAGCAGACACCGTGCTGAGCACAGAGCCTGATGGAGGGCTTGATCTCATAACCCTTCGATCATGACCTGAGCCAAAATCAAGAGTCCGTTGCTTAACGAACTGAGCCACTCAGGTGTCCCATGGTTCTTGTTTTAAAGGTGCAGGACAGGGGGTGTACTTCCAAGTTGGCAGGGTTTTCTCTGAAACTCTAGGGATTAGGTTGTGTTGTTGATTAACTTCTGGGTTCTTCCCATTTTCCTAAGAGAAAATACTAAGAGACCCTTGGAGAAACCATATGGATAATAGGAGAAGGGCTGGCAGACAAGATTTTCCCAAGAGAGAGGAGACCAGAGGTCACCACTCTGTTCTAGATTGTCACCTTTCTTGTGGGGAAACCATCTCAGAAGGCTGCTTTCTCATGGGAGAAGTCTCCAGAGAAGATCACAAGCTCTTGAATAATTTAAACCTTAGTAACTCTGTTTTAAAGTCTACCAACTCTTGGGGTGCCTGTCTGGCCCAGTTGATAGAGCATGTGGCCTTTGATCTCAGTGTTGTGAGTTCAAGCCCCATGTTGGGCATAGAGTTTGCTTTAAAAAAGTGAAGTCTATTGACTCTTTTTCAAGTTGGGGGGAGAGAAAATAATGACTAACTTTTAGGTTTCTTAATGTTCTAGAAGACTGTTCATATGCTCTTATGTTTTAGGCACTCAGTTCATCCAATCTTTGCATTTTCCAAAGTGATAATCACCCTTTGGTCCTTTTTAAACTCTCCTTATCTGAGATAAATTGAAACATAGACAGGATTCTTATACAATATGATCAGAATATGATCAGGGAATATTAAGTGACCTTAATACACTTCAAATATTTTAGAATCATGTTGTAAAAATTACACATGGATTTACTGATATTTAGAAGTTTCATATCTCACTTTTCATCCTTTCTATGCTACTTTTGCTAGTTCAACTCATTTGATTAGTTTTTTTTTTTTAACCTTAATATTTTCCTTTTTTTGTAACAAAGAAAAATTTTCTTGTTGGCCTTCTGCTCTTTTCAAGGTCATTTTGAGTCTGTGGTCACGTAATCCAGTTTTTTATGTCATTATTCCATTTTTTTTAAAAAGACTTTATTTATTTATTTGAGGGAGAGAGAGGGAGTGAGAAAGAGAGCATGAGAGGAGAGAGGTCAGCGGGATAAGCAGACTTTCTGCCGAGCAGGTAGCTGGATGTGGGACTTGATCCCAGGACTCCAGGATCACAACCTGAGCCAAAGGCAGTCACTTAACCAACTGAGCCACCCAGGTGCCTTATGTCATTATTCTTGAGTCTTCTTTGTATAGGTCTATCTTTATGAGCAGACCTTGAAAAAGGTTTTGTTTTTGAGAGTATGGCACAAAGAATCAAGACCCCTGAGTTCCCAAATCAGCATGGGCATGCCACGTAACCACTTTGAACATTGACTTTTCCCTCTGCAAAAAGAGGAAACTTCATTTTGTCTTCAAGGATCACACCTGGGAAACTTCAGCATGACCTGTCTGAGTGATGGCCAGGACCCGATTTGTTGTCATTTCTTCTGGAAGTGACTAAGCAGTTGCATGTGTGTATGTGAACCCTTTTTGTCTGGTTCTTTGAATATATACCAGGTCCAAAGCCTGTGTAGAGTTTGCATGAGCCATTGCACTAATGGGAAAAAGTCTACTTACCTGGCAGATTTTTTTCATTCAGAAAAACATGAAGATCCAGGTGAAGAAAGAGTATATATATGCACTTTTATCAAGATATCTTCTTGTAGGTGGTACTACTCCCCTTTTAACAGAAGCCTGATGGGGGGTGGGAGTAGTTAGTTACAGTTTCCCTGAAGGAGAGAGCTCAGGGGATATCATGTTTGCTCCCCTGTGTCTCTGTGATTGGCACTGCTTTCCTGAGATGGTTGGTTAAGTAGAAAGGTGCTATCCTTACAGGGGACACAGTGTATCTCCCCACAGTGAAAAGACATGTGACCTTAGACAGTGTCAGTGTGATCTTTAAATATTTTTTATTTTATTTTATTTGGGGGTGGGGCAGAGGAAGAAGGAGAGAGAATCCCAAGCAGACTCTGAGCTGAGCCCAACAAGGGACTCGATCTCATGACCCGGAGATCACCACCTGAGCCAAACTCAAGAGTCTGATGCTCAACTATCCGAACCACCCAGGCACCCCATCAGTGTGATCTTTAGATATGAATTTTCTACTTCCAGACTTTGGAAGACTGGGGAATTTCATTAAGCTGTGCTTAACTCTTTGGGAAACCTCATGCAAATGACTGCCTATTGTAGTTTCTCAGATCATTTTCCATTTTGGGGATGGATACGATTTACTCAAGATTGACAGTTTAGCTGCATTCTTGTTTCTTCCCATCACTTTGTTTCTAAGAAACATTCAGATTATGAGAGAAATTTTTCTTTTAATTGCTTTAAATTGATATTTTATTGGATATTTGGATATCTCTGTCTTCTTTTTTAATGTTTGAGATTAATGCTCAAGTTTTGTGGATAAAGCCATTTTAGAACTAAAATCCACTCTTTGAGATCTTCCGTATTTCTAGAAAGTGACATGGCATTCTTGTTAAGCACAATTAAATCATTCTCAGAAACTTTAAAAACTTTTCTGGGTTTTGATTCAGACCTGATTTGAAAATGAATGGTAAAGCCAGAATAGCAGCTAGTATATGCAGCAGTGCTCACAGCTGATTTAGATTGGCTGAGTGTTTCAAATACAGTTGTGCATTTCCTACCCTGGGTCTCTTTCTTAAAAAAAAAAAAGAAATGGTTGAGATGTTTTTCCCATTACCATCTTGACATCTGCCTGGTTACACATGAATAGCTTGACCCAGTCCCTCAGCAGGGAGACTACCGTGGCCTTGCTTTCAATAGCCATGTCACTGACAAAGAAAACATATGGAATATTTCATTCCTGTCCTTTGCAAACAGTCTGGGGCTGTGAGGGCATGCAGCAGAAAGCTTCATACTTCATGGTAGGTTGGCAAGTCTGTGTGCTAACCACAGGCTGTGCTGCTTGCAATCAAACTGCTTTCCAAAGCCCCATCACGTTCTTGAAAATGGAATGTTGTATTTTGGAGAAATCAATTTCTAATACCAGTTTGAATTAACTTTATATGACCTGTCTGCTTCCATGGTGGGTTTCTGACTTAATCATATATTTCACCATTGGGAACTTGTGTGCACGTGTGTGTGTGTGTGTGTGTGTGTGTGTGTGTGTGTATGCAGGACATTTGGATGCTCTTCTCCCAGGTTTGATATGTGGTGTGTGTTTAACAGATATACAAGTTGGGAATGAGGTTGCTTGATTCCCAAGAGAGCATGCTTCGAGGACCATCTGCCTCCATATTTATCTTCTTGTCCGTTCAAGGCTAATTGATCATTCTCTACTAGCCAAATACTGCTGCATTGACCTTTAAAGGTTTCTGTTGCACAGGACCAGCCTTCTACTTAGAGACTCTGTTTCAGTTCAGCTAGCATTAAGGCTTTGCTTTGTGGCATCTGAATCCACGGTGTGGAGGCTTGTCAGCAGGTGTGGCAGGAGAGGCCAAGAACATGAAAAAGAGGGGTAAATCGGTTGTCTTTTTCAGGTCTTCTGTGTTAAAAGAATTTGCCCTTGGCACAACCCTGGCTGAGATGGCATTCCAGGAGGAGAAAAAATCAAAAACCAAAACCTATGACATCCCTAGATGAGAAGATTCATGACTTTGGTGGAGGAGATAATGACATACGTTTCATCAGGGTCTTTTCCACCCAAGTTACCCCAGCCTGAAATTCTAGTTTCATTGTTTCCTAGATATGTGGGCTGGTTTTGACAGGAGTGGATTTACTGAAAAGGAAATGAACTCCTGTATTATCCCAGAAAGAGCCAAACATTTGAATGTATATGTACATCTTATCTAGAAGGTATTTCTGATGGTTCTTGGTATCATTACCGTACATTAGCTGTAAAAACAATGTGCTGAGAGAAATTACTGCCTTTCACATTTTCTTTTAATTCCTTTTTAAAATTCTTATCATAGATTTCTTTTAAATTTCTCTTGGGAGGTTACATTTTTAAAAGCTTAGGTTTCAGTGAGTCTCTTTGAGGTCCTCCCCTTTCTTTTAGTGCCTTCATATTTTTATCCTAAAATAACTAGTTTAATCTTGGGTGTTCCATCTTCCTACTTTGACTACTTAACTAACTTTTATAACATTGAATTCATATCATAGGAAAACACTCCAATCTCTCAGTTCTAAAATATACCCTTATATTTTATTTTTTTAAATATTTTATTTATTTATTTTTGAGAGAGAGAGAGAGAGAGAGAGAGAAAGTGTGAGCTCAGGCAGACAGAGAGGCAGGCAGAGGCAGAGGGAGAAGCAGGCTCCCCGCCGAGCAAGGAGCCCGATGTGGGACTTGATCCCAGGATGCTGGGATCATGACCTGAGCCGAAGGCAGCCACTTAACCAACTGAGCCACCCAGGCGTCCCTACCCTTATATTTTAGAACTGAGAATATAGTGTACATTCTGCCAGCATTGACATGCCACAATTTATTTGTCCATTCCTCAGTTGAGAAATACTTGCCTTGTTTCCAGCTTTTGGCAAGTATAAATAAAGCCAATATAAATATTCACGTAGAGGTTTTGTGTGAACGTAGGTTTTCATTTCGCTTTTGTAAATATGTAGGATTGAGATCCTAGGTCCAGTGGTAAGTGTATGTTAATAAAATGTTGGTCTAGGTTTAGATGTCTTCGAGCTGTAGTAAGATTTGATATTACCAATTACTTATAGCCTGTATATTCTTAGCATGGTATGTTTGTAGTAACAGCAAACACTGTTAAAAACTGATTTTGTTTCAGTGCATGTACTTTTTAAAGGAGTAGAATTATTATTTCTTAATTAAGTTCTACATTCAAAGTGGGGCTTAAACTCAGAACTCTGAGATCAAGTGTGGCATGTTCTATTGACTTAGCCAGCCATCCAGGCACCCCAAAAGGGAATACTTAGCTCCCTCTATGTTATCTGACCGTTACTATGATACCCCTTGTGGAGGACTTGTGGAGTAATGTTCCCAGTGTGGAACATTTTGCTTTTAGTGACAGACATTTGAATTTTTAGCATGTCCGTGTTTGGGAAGTCTGATTCAAAAAATGGAAATCTGGTGAGAATTGCTGGGCCTACTGGTGTATCAGGCGTGTTCCGTGTGTTAACTGTAATTTCCATGGTAATCATTCTGGGTCCCTGGCACGGTTCCCATTTTATAGCTGTGTATATGGAGATTTGAAAGGGTTCAGTAACTTGCTCAAACGTCCCACAGGTAGTGGGTGGTACTTTGCGAAGCTCAGGTGTCTGCTCTTTGTTTGTACCTCCTGTAGTTTGCTTGAATTGTTGACAGTTTATTACAAGAGGGGACAGTAAAGTGAGAAACAAAATGGTGAGAAGCTAAGGTTTTTACAGGGGGAAAAAGATCAGAACGGAAAATAAAGCATCCTGCAAACGCATACAGACCTGTACATATAGTTGGAGACTGACTGGATTTAGGAGTAACTTACATGAAAAAAATGTACTTAAAATGTAAAATTAAGCGATCTTTTATTCACAAGATTTTTTTTTTTTTTTGGAAAGTATGTCTCAGTGTCTTTGCTCTTTGTACTTCTTTGTTTGAAAGCTTTTGCATTTCTTTTTTTAAAAGATTTTTATTTATTTATTTGAGAGACAGAGATCACAAGTAGGCAGAGAGAGAGAGAGGAGGAAGCAGGCTTCCCGCTGAGCAGAGAGCCCGATGCGGGGCTCGATCCCAGGACCCTGAGATCATGACCTGAGCCGAAGGCAGAGGCTTTAACCCACTGAGCCACCCAGGCGCCCCTGGGTGTTTTTCTATGTCTGCAAAGTAAGTATCTAATAGTGTTTTTAAGTTTCTAATAGTGTTTTTCTATGTCTGCAAAGTAAGTATCAGTTGTGTGCATTTTGGCTTGCTTTTTCTTTTTCTTTGTGGAATTCGCTGAGATGGTATATGAGGATCCATTAGCATACTCACTTTTCTGCTTTTCTTAAAGCGCACATTTCTGAATGTGCTCCTTTGAACCAAAACCCTGAAGTAAATGAACAAGCGAAGTGTGCACTGTGATGGTTTCCATATAGCCGCTCCCTTTCACTCACTGGAATTTCCTGCCTCTCCTGTTGAAGGTGTTTTTATAGGGAAGTCAGCATAAAAGTGAATCACCCATGAGCCTTTTTCCCCCCAAGGCATTTCATTTAGTCAACTTGCTACTAATTTAGTTGGTACTCTTTCGTTGACTTGAACACCGTGTTTGTTGATTGCGTGAGCTGATGTTAAGCTGTTAATATTTTACGGACTGGATGGGCTCTTGTTTGGATCTGGGTGCTCTTTTCTTTAGCAGTAGGGCTGTTCATGATTGAGTCTGTGGCCACGGTTTTGACTTTGAAAGGGGTGACAGCCAGCCCCATGCCGGACCATGATTTGGTGACTCTAAAGGTTTTCTCCTGGAAGCATTCTCCTTTTTCATTTAATTCACTTTGCAGTCTTGGTCTTCTTTACGGTCTGTCTTCCCATTCCGATAAACCATGATCGTCATCTTGTTATGATACAACTTAGATGCTAATAATAATAAATGTTATTGAGTACCAGGCATGATATGGGAAGTGCTTTCGTGTGTTATGGATTTAACACTTTTTTAAATTTTATTTTTATGATTTATTTATTATGCTTAATAGCCTTCTGAAACACACGCTGTTGTTCGCTGTTTTAGAGATGAAGAAACCACAGGGGAGAGGACACACAGGTAATGAATGAGGTTTTGTAGCTGGGGATTGGATCGTGGTTTTTCAGACCAGGGTCATTTGGTTGAGTGGGTGGTATGCCAGCATCCTGTGGTGTCCCTTCTAGATGTAGGCATCCATTTATCTTGGTGTTGAGGATATCATGAACTGCTCATTTTATAGATAAGGAGTTAGTTCCAGAGAGGTTAGATCTATTTTGTTCTCTGCTTAAAGAGTTCTCAGCCCCTTGGAATATAGACTTGGACCCTTCTAAATCTTAACGGCCATTTAGGACGTGGCGTTAACCCTCTTCTGTGTGTTATGGGCTATTCATAGAAGAGGCTAGGTCTTTCTATCCATTTGGGAAACAAAAAGTCCTTTCTCCCCCCACCCCCCACCCCCGGACATACATTTATATGTTTATAGGCCTGATATCTATTATTTGCTAAACCTTTCAGTTACACAAATTGATAACACCAAATTTTTGCTTATGTTTTTCAGACCTTCCCTCCCTCTTCACTACAGTTCTTTTAAGACTAGTTGAGAACAGGGCCCCTGGGTGGCTCAGTGGGTTAAGCATCTGCCTTCAGCTCAGGTCATGATCTCAGGGTCCTGAGATCAAACCCTACATCAGGCTTCCTCCTCAGCAGGGAATCCGCTTACCCTCTCTCTCTGCTCCTCCCGTGCTTGTGCTCTCTCTCTCAAATAAATAAAATCTTTAAAAAGAAAAAAAAAGCCTAGTCAAAGACAGTTGATCTGGTTGAAGTTCTCCATTTAACGGGGCAAAAGTCCACTTGCATATAGTTGTATGACTTGTCCAGAACCATTGGTAGCCCTCCAGAGTATGTTAAAAACAAAACAAGCACATTATCAGAAAAGATGGTCTTTTCCTTGATTATAGAAACCTTTAACATTTAAAAAGAGTTTTGAGTTGCTTGTCAGATGGTAAAATCTTCTGTTCTTTTCCTTTGCATTTTGTATAGTCTTTCATGGGCCCAGTACTTTGTTGAAATTATAGGAGATAGTTGTTTTATGCAGGTGAATAAAAAGGTTTCCCATGAATAATTTTATCAGTTCAAAACTATTTTTTGAGAGCTACTAATATTTGTATAATGGCTCATGGAATCAATGGTCTTTCAATTTCAAAATAATAATTATTGAGATCAGGGGTGCCTGCGTGGCTCAGTCGTTAAGCGTCTGCCTTCAGCTCAGGTCATGATCCCAGGGTCTTGGAATGGAGCCCTGAATCAGGCTCCCTGCTCAATGGGGAGCCTGCTTCTCCCTCTCCCATTCCCCCTGCTTGTGTTTCCTCTCTCGCTGTCTCTCTCTGTCAAATAAATGAATAACATCTTAAAAAAAATTATTAAGATCATAAGTCAATATTAAAAAAATTAACTCATTTAATATTTAGTGAGTACTTTATGTGTTAGGAACTGTTCTTGGTGCTGGAGACAGAATTATCAGACAGCATCCCTGCCCTCATGTAATTTACCTGGCATGGGATGGTATAGTGGTGGTGGGAGACAGTTGAAAAAGAAATACAATGAACATATGAGGTCAGGTAATATTAAGTACTGTGAAAAAAAATAAAGCAGGGTGTAGGGGGCTCACTAAATAGGGGCAGTCAGAGAAGACTTGGGTAGGGTAGTTAAGATAATTACTGATTAAGATAGCATCTACTGGAATATGAACCATCTTAAGCAATGGCAGAGGAGGACTTAAAAGTTCTTTCTCACTCCATAGTGATCATTAAAACATGAAAAGAATAAAATCAGTGTGCCATCATAAACTGGTACGTCAATGCCGTGGAATAGTACACAGCAATAAAAGATCAAATTATTGATACATGGAACAACATGGATACATCTGCAAGGGTATTATGCTGAGTGAAAAAGCCAATCTCTGTAGGTTATATAAGCTGTATTATTCCATTTAAAACACTGTAGAAGGACAAAATTATAGAAATGGAGAACAGGTCAGTGGTTGCTAGGGTTAGAGGTGGGAGGATGGCATGGTGACTTTAAAGGGGTGGCAGGTGGGAGTGATGGAGTAGTGATGGCAAAGGGGTCTTTCTTATTTTGCTTTGTTTATAGTAGAGGTGCAGTGGGTCTGCAGCCTAAAGCAAGGAGTGGAGGTGAGAACAAAATTTTCCTTGAGAAGTTTGTTTTTTTTTTTTTCACGGTAACATATTATGGGAAGTTCTTTTTCTTCTTCCAAGTGGAAATTTGTTGAATTGAAAGTGCCGCTTTTTTTTTCGAGGAATTGAAAATAGTCTGCCAGGAGGAATTGGATGCATTCATTCCACCCAGGGCTTCATTTCAGGTAGAGTAATATGCCCATGTTTCCCTTCTGGTAACGGAGCAGTTCCTTATGATTGTAGTGGTGACTGCATGAATCCGTACATGTAATTAAAAAATGAATGCATATAAAAAGTAGTGAAATCTGAGTTGGGTCTGTTGTTCATAATGCACCAAAGTGAATTTCCTAGTTTAGCTAATGTATTATGCTTATGTAAGATGCTGCCATTTGGAAAAGCTGGGTGAAGGATGCCCAGGAACTCTGTACTATTTTTGCAAATTTTGATGAGTCTGAAGTTATTTAGAAACAACAACAGCAGATATACCAAATCAATTTAGGGTCTTGAGAAATCTTTGTTTTGGCGTCCCTCCTTAAATAAGATGGGGAAATTGAGTCTCTGAGGTGAGATTATAAACTGAGATTGCAGAGCCTAAGTCTGAATCTAGACTTTCTTTTTTCATTTACTTATTTTTTAATTTAAATTTTGTTAGTAAACATACAGCACAATATTGGTTTCTGAAGTAGAATTCAGTGATTCATCCCTTACATACAACACCCAGTACTAATCCCAGCAAGTGCCCTTCTTAATAGGCATCCACCATCTCGCCCATCCCTCACCCCCCACTTACCTTCCTCTATCAACCCTCAGTTTGTTCACTGTCATGAAGGGTCTCTTATGGCTTGTTTCCCTCTCTCGTTTTTTCCTTTTCCCCCTTCCCGTATGTTCATGTTTTCTTTCTTAAATTCCACATGTGAGTGAGATCACACAGTATTTGTCTTTCTCTGACTGATTTAGTTCATTTATCATAGTACAGTCTAGCTCCATCCACATCATTGCAAATGGTAAGTGAATCTAGACTTTTTAACTTTCAGGTCAACATTATTTTACTCCCTTAGAAAATAACCAATTTTAGTTGGTATTGAGCAGTTGTTGGGAGATGAGGCATGTGTCCTCCATCTTTCTCCCCATCTTCCTTCCTTAGGCCCTCTCCGTGTGTGTGTGAATTCTCTTCTATGACCACAGCATAGAAAAGTGTAAGATATAAAGTATGCATTGGGTTTATCATTGAAAGGTTTTAGCAGTATATTTGAGTAAAACCCCTATGCCCTTCTATTATGGAGGGATTTTGTTTCTAAGCACTTGGTACAGTCTAAGTAGCATGGGGATGGTGTTGGATCTCTGCCTGTGAATTAGTAGCTGAGTGGTGTTTTACTTCTGATGATTCAGTATATTTGCCTTAATTGCTGGATTAACCAATTTCTTGCCTCCCACAAAAAGCACACACATTTGTGTAAAGAGAGGGTAAATGAATGAAGTTTTAGGGACTAATTTTTGTGGTATTTAAGCAACAATAGTCTAGATTACCCACAACCTTAATTTCCTTTCATGAGTCCTATAGATGGGCTTTGTCACCATTTACACTTGATTACTTCATTGTTAACCCCACTGATGTGATTTAGCGTGCAAAGACTTAATTATTCCTTTCTGGCCTAGTGAGAAATTTCCTTCCAATAATTGCCTCCACTGTCCTTTAGCCTCTTAAGCATTTAGTTTGTTTGGAACAACATGGTTGCTCAGAAAGCATTTCCATGCCCAGCAGTGCCTCGAGCTGTCTTTGGGCCCATAATTTATACCTTTGACATAATGACTTAGGCCTCAGTTCCTGAGCGGTGTGCCTGGTGGATGTTCCTCGTTAGACCAGTGGGGTGATAGGTGTGTCTAAAGTTGCAGAAAGAAAAGCTCATGACTGAACAGTACTAAAGAGTGCTCACGTGGCCTCTCTGTCTCAGTTTAACATTTCCTTATTTTAGCCGGATAGCTAGGCCAACTTTGGAAATAACATTATATTCTTAAAAACAAAAAACAAAAAACAAATTTGGGTGTTTGAAAGAGGTGTTTTTCTGAGGCAGCCCCATACAGTCCTGGTGTAGAAGAGATCACTGGAGAAGGTGTCACTGTCAACAGGGGATCTGACTTGCTGGAAGAAAGGGATAGATTTAAGCAGCGTTGCCAAAAAGATGTCTTTGTTTTAGCTTGGTTAGTTTGGAATATAGTCATCGTTGCATCTAGAGCCCTAAAGCAAGGAATGGAGATGAGAGAAAAATTTTCCGCTAGAGTATTTTTTTATTCCACGGCAACAACATTACGGGAAGTTCTGTTTCATTTTCCAAGTGGAGGTTTGTGGAATTGAAAGTGTCTATTTTATGCAAGGAATTGAAAATATTCTGCCGGGAGGAGGTGAAAGTATTAATTCAGTCCAGGGCTTTGGTTCAAGTAGAGTAAAATTCCCATGTCTCTATAGGCAGTTTATAAGGCTTATTTAAAATCATTGTGAGCTGGGGGAGACGGTGGGAAATGGGACAGCATGGTTTTAGCACCTTAGTCCTAAGGCCTCTGTCACCCAGCTTCAACATCCTATCCCTTTCCATTCCTTAAACAATATTAACCGCTCCATTTCTCTCAGAGAAGGTCTAGAATAACAATGGCATCATAGGGTAATTGGATATTCTACAATAAAAATGCTTACATGCCATTGTGTTGTTGGAGGTACAGCTAATTCATTAAAAAGTAAAATATCACATTCATCCCACCAATTAAAAATGTTTTTACAGGAGGTGTCTTATGTAGCCAGGTTCTACTTTTCAATTCCCATGCTTTATAAGACGTTGTTTTGCCTTAAATGATCAGTTTTTAGGAGAACAGCTAATTTTGTTAACATAAGAAATAAATCAACAGAATACTTACTGAAGAGATGTAGGTAATGTAACAGTTGCAATTGTTGAAAAATTGGGAAGCCCAGCAGAAATAATTGAAACCTTTCTGTAATATATTTCCTAGAGTATTTTTAGAGTTTAAAATACTCAGCATAATCCAGACATTTGCCATTTGATTTCTGTGAAGTACTATCTCAAGTAACAGAATTTGGCTTATAAATGATACTTTCAGAATTCCACACAATGACTGAAATAGAGTTCTGTTAAACCTCATTCTGATGTAATAATAAATTCAATATTATCCTTCTTAAACTCCCAGAGATGGTTTAAAGATTCAGTATATTTAAGTAGGCATTGATTATTTTATAGCTAGTAAGTATCTAGCCAGTGTTAAGAGGATGGATACCTCTCTCTTGGATGAAGATAATCAGACTCTTGATATGGATTGATTTGTTGTTACAGCTTAGTTAATTTATGATCATTAGACATTAACACCTAGGTGAGATATCCCCCCTCTGTTTGTGTACTTCGGTGGAAAAATAAGAAAAGCAACCAAAATTTATCATGGTGGGGTTTCTTGATTTTGTTTGAATTTGAAATATCCATGAGAGTGTGAGAAAAGATGTTTGTTGGTGATCTAGTCTGGTGAGAGGAGGTAAGAGGCGGTGCCCTGCTTGCCTTCAGGGGGCTTGTCCTGGCTGTTGGCTTGAGGAGCCCATTTGTGTTGGTCTGTGGCTACTCTCTCAAGAGAGTGGGATGTGGTGAATCTGCCTTGATGTTGTCAAATGTAAATATGTATAGATAGCTTTAGTGGGGTATTCAGATTCTCATGAAATTAGTGTCTTATGACAAAAGGATTTGAGTCATGAACAAATGTCCAGCAAAATCATTTTGGTTCCATAACAGTCTTTTTGACTACAGCTAAATAAACTCTAAGCTCTAAGTACAGCTAAAACTCTGCATAATTTATTTTATTTAATTCAGTAAGGGTTTTAAATCAGTCATGATTTCATTAAAGTAGGTCTTACTAAAATTGCAGTGTTTAAACAAATGATTCTGTACTTAATGATAAAGTCTTTGAAAAGTGCATAACGGAAACAATGATTTTGCTACACATTTGTTCATGACCCAGATTGTTAAAATCTCATGCCTGAGTAGTTTTAACTCTTACAGTCCTTCAGACAGTAATAACTGTCTGAAGAACAGAGAGCATGGACTTGGAACCAATGCATGCACTGTATTAACATGGAGCATTAGTAAGAATTACAGGATTCATTGAAGTATGTAAAATATAACATCCTTAAACTCTTACTTCCCTTAGCTAAATGAGACACATTGGCTGTACATAGTCTTTTAAATATTTGATGGTTTTTTTTTTTTAAAGATTTATTTATTTATTTATTTGTCAGATAGAGAGCACAGGAGCGAGCACAGGCAGACAGAGTGGCAGGCAGAGGCAGAGGGAGAAACAGGCTCACCGCTGAGCAAGGAGCCCGATGTGGGACTCGATCCCAGGACGCTGGGATCATGACCCGAGCCGAAGGCAGCCGCCCAACCAACTGAGCCACCCAGGCGTCCCTAAATATTTGATGGTTTTATACACTTGAGAAAATGCACATTAGTCAAATGTATTGTGAAACACAATCAGCCATCAACGTAACAGGCATATATTTCTAGATGCCTCATGCTCAGAATTGCTTGTAAGCTCTTTGAGGGCAGGAAACAGATCTCACTTAATATGTTTTTAGCTATTCCCTTGCCTATATTTGTTCTTTGCATGAAACCTACTCTTATTTATTTATTTGAGAGGGAGAAGGGGGTATGGGAAGGAGCTGACAGAGAGGGAATCTTCTTCTTCTTTTTTTAAAGATTTTAATGTATTTGTTAGAGAGGGAGAGAGCATAAGCAGGGAGGAAAGGCAGAGGGTGAGGGAGGAGCAGACTCCCCACTGAGCAGGAAGCCCACTGTGGGGCTCTATCACAGGACCTTGAGATCATGACCTGGGCAGATGCTTAAGGAACTGAGCTACCCAGGCGCCCCAGACAGAAAAAACTTAAGCAGACTCCACACTGCCATCACGGAGGCCTTAATGGGACTTGATCTCACCACCCTGAAATCATGACCTGAACCAAAATTAGGAGTCAGATGCTTAAGTGACTGAGCCACCCAGTTGCCCCTCACATGAAATATACTCTTAAGTGTTGAATAAGTTGAAGGATGTGGAAAGATTGCCTTTGGGAATTGTATTTCACTTGTGACTTTTTATTAATAAATAAACTTGCTTAGCAAAAGTTGTTTCCATGAACATGGAATGATGCCTGTTATCCTTCCAATTGTGCTACTGTATTTGCTGGGGAGAAAAGATATGGATTCTGCTTCCTTTTTTAACATTGGTCATGCTTTTTTTTTCTTTCTTAAAGATGTATTTACTTATTTGAGAGAGAGAGCAAGCACTTAAGCAAGTGTGTGCGTGTTCATTCACTCGAGTGAGGGGGAGGGGCAGAGGGCGAGAAACTCAAGTGGACTCTTTGCTGAGTGCGGAACGAGAGGTCTGCCTTGATACCATGACTCTGTGATCATGACCTGAGTGAAATCAAGAGCCAGATGCTCAACTGACTGAGCCCCCCAGGCCCCAACATTGGTCATACTCTTGATGTGTACCAGGCATTGGGTAAAGAGCTTTAGATTCTGTAGGAGAAGCGTTCTCTTTATTCTCATTTTAAGCTGACAACACAGAGGCACAAAATGTAATTAGCAGGTCCAAGGTCATGTGTTTTATAATCTCTAACCAGGATTGGACCCTGGACTGTCTTACTCCAGAGCCTGGGTTATCCTGCACTCCACCATGCTGGCTCACAAGCTCACAAGCTTCCATGGGTGATCTGCTTTGGTGGAGAAGACAGACATAAACACAAAATACAGTGTGGGAGTGCCATAAGGAAGGATGAACAAAGGCTGTGGGAGCAAAGAGGAAAGGAACTTACTTTGCTTTGGGGAGCTGGAAAGCTTCGCAGCAGAGGTGACATTTGAGCTGGGTCATTCAGTCTTCTGTGGGGCAGCTGCCTGAGTTCTGCCTTGTTTGAAATAAGCACATTTACAAGAGAATAGTAGAGCACATTCCACTTGATGGATTGGATTGACAGTTTGGAAGTAACTCCCCAGAATGATGGCTTTGTTAGGTATTTATTCTCCAAGAACCCTACCTGCCACTCCCCTTTGGTGAATTGTGGCAAGAAAGCTGTCACATTAAGCTGTCACTCAGGATATTTGTGAGAGGGGGAGGGAAGAACAAATTATGGGCAGAACTGGATATTTTCAGAACAGTCTAAAACCCGGAAAGATTGTATTTCAGAGCATTTGAACATGAACACAACAGCCTTTTTAAAGTTGTGCAAAAAGAAAATTGAATAATGAAAACTTAATTAGGCTATGGATATTTTTGAAGCTAGACATTCTGATTCTTATCCACTATAATTATGTGAAGCTTTGTGAAGGCCAGGATTGGTGGCGGTGGGGGGAGATTTAGAGGCAGAAATCAATTATAGAATTGTACAAAGGTCTTATAGAGATTAATTGTAAAAATACTTGATCTTTTCCTATGCGATTTTTAAGGAATGTGTAAGAAGCAGAATCAGTCATGACTGGCATTACCGTTTATCTCTGTGGTCCAGTTGCTTGCTCGAGTAATGTCTTAACGCATTTTGCTGTTTCTTTCAACGTGTGTATGTTAATCTATTGAAAGGTTTGAGAGCCCAGTCTGGATCTTTCTAAATTATGTCTGCTAACAGTTTTATTTCTGGGGAAATGGTTTTGCGAGGCTTCTTTGAGTTGGCACTCTTCTCTCCTCCCCCAGCCCCGGCTTTCCCCACCTCCCTTCTGAACAACCCCTTATTCACTGTCCACTCCCCAAGCCTGAAATGGAAAGAACTTGCTTTGTTACTGATGATAATATTTAAGCTCTAAAATTTTAACAGTATTTCAGTTGCAAATAAATGGAAATTGTGTATTCTGTTTAATGTGTTTCAGAAAATCCCTGCTATTTTTTTTCTTTAAATACAAGAAAACAGGCGTGTAATGCCTCATTGAAAAAAGCCTGTAGGGGTGCTTTGTGCTGGTCTTAATTAAGGGCTTTGAAAGACCAAACAAAAGGAAAAAGGAAAATGCTACAGGGTTATTGTTATTCCACCCCATTGGCTCAGCTAGCTGACCATCCATTGGAGCATTTTGTCCATTCTGAAACTGAATGACACTTTTGTTCGTGATTAACAGAGGTGAAAGAAGCCAATTATTGGGCCGTCTTTTTCCATAGAGCAGCTGCTGTTGGATTTAACTGCAGGCAAATATGGCCTTTTACTACCACAAGGATGTTGTGATGACAGTTTATTTTTATAGAACTCTGTGGTGGAAAACAAAATCTGTCTGACTCCTGTTATGAATATGCCCTGGAATTTATCACGAAAGGGCGATTTTAATGTTCTAGCTGTACCGTAGTTCCCCTTTTACTAATAACATCTCTGTGTGTGTGTGCATGTGTGTACGGGTAATATATATATATGTACACATTTTAAACAGCTTTTTACGTATGGGATTCCAGCACTAAAATTAGATGCTTGTTAATACGTACATTTGTAAGCCGCTTCAACTTTTCCCCAATCTCAAGCACATCCTACCCCCAATACTTGTTCAAGTTGCAGAGTAATTAGTGGAAGACAGTGGTGTTGCCTAAGTCTCTAGCTGTTTTGATATATAGACTATTTAGGTGGGACAAATGGGTCTCAGAGACCACCTACCCATTAGTGCAGACTTCTGGCCTCTCCAGCATTCGGTGGTAGGAATGTAACTTGAGAGGACTCTCCCATGTGCCTTGGTATTAAATGAACGTGTAATAATGGGGTGTAGCTGAGGGAGGGGCACAGGGGTCAGCTCTCAGATCCACCCTACTCTGATATCCTCTTAGATAGCGGGGCGGGGGGTGGGGGTCTTGGAGTCCCAGGGGTCAGCCATGATTTCCCTCAGTGAGACTCTATATATTTTCCTTTTTATCTTTTGTGGCATGCTGGTGCAGTGGGCAGAGCACCCTGTCCAGTCTCCTTGGGCAAGTTTTTTCATCTTTCTCAGCTTATTCCCTTAGTTGGAGTTTAAAATACCTGACGTTCAGAGTGGCTGTGAGGATTAAATGATTGAGCGTGTTGTCTAGCACAGTGCCTGGCACACAGAAAATGTTTGATCTGCATGAATTCCTTTTTCTCTTTCTTTCTTCTTTTTTTTTTTTTTTTTGGCTGGGTGGCTCCTAATACTGAAATCTGAAGCCAAAAGGCAAAAATCTAGCAACTTGGCTTCTTATCCAATTCAGTTTTTTTCTCACCAGATTTTCAAGTAGCAGAGGGCTGAGTTTCCAGGTATAATTTAATGAGAATAAATGGCTTCCCTCTGCAGCTTTCTCTTCTTCATTGGCCTAGGACAGAACCATCATGACCCCTCCCTGCATTGTAGGGTATCTGCCAACAGCCTGGAATGTTGACTTGGTCTTTGAGAGCCTTTATCACAATTCATTTAAGAGTCTTCTCAGGCCTGGCTCGGTCTTGCTTCACAATCCTGGGAAAGCTCAACTTCTGTATTTATTGGCAACATAGGAATAATAACACTTAACTCATTACTTCCTCTCAGGGATGTTTTGAAGATGCTTACATCCTTGACAGTTCTAAAGACCTTCATAGAAGCAACTACATTAAAGTGGAAAGATGAGGTCCCCAAAATTATAAAACAAAATAAATTTTTGTGACAAGCAAGGTAGCTTAGTTGTGTATCTGTGTGGGATTCAGCTTCAGTTGAACACGCTGTTCAGTTCGTTAGCTACTGGAGTCTTCGGAAGCATTTTCATCCGCATGGGAAAGTGAGTAATTTTTGCTGTGATTGTAGACTTCCCAGAAGACGTGGTGTTAAAGCTGAGTTTTGTGCCTCAGATACCCCGATGTGATTTCCCATTCCTCCTCTCTACCCCACGTGTTTGCTGCATGTTCTCTGACACTCTCCCCAGGTTAATAGCCTTTCCTACCCCGGCAGCCTCTTCACCAGTTCTTCCCGCAACCTTCTGGTTGTGTTGCTCATCTTTCCACGCTGTTAAGATCTTAGCGTTGAAGTTCTTGCCACTCCTCGCTGCTGCCTGTAGGTCACTAAGCTTCCCTCTTCACTTACAACCTCTGTTCCTCCTGTGGTGCATGACCTTCGGTTCTGATACCTCACTGGTACTGTCATCTACTGGCTTCTTTGTTGGTCCCCATTAGGCAAATCTTAGGGGGAGCCTGGGTGGTTTAGTTGGTTGAGTGTCTGACTCTTGTTTTTGGCTCAGGTCATGATCTCAGGGTCCTGGGATTGAGCCCCGTGTCAGGCTCCTCGCTCCACAGGGAGGCTGCTTGGGGATTCTCTCTCCCTCCATCCCTCCCTGCTGCTCACACACACTCTCTCTCCCACTCTCTAAAAAAATAAAAAAATAAAAATAGTAATAATAATAAATCTTTAAAAAGAAAAAGAAAAGAATTAGGGGCTGAGCACATGGTCCCCTCATTTCTGCCCCCGCTACGATACCATAAGTTGTATTATTTACCCCACATGGCTAATCCTCTCAATGTTCTTACCTCATACTTCACTTCTCTTCACCATGCTGGGGAGCCCTGGTGCACTTCCACTTCAGCCATTCCTCATGGCCATATTCTGGGCCTTGCTAGTATCCCAAACTGCTAAGTATCCATTATTGTTGTTAGCTCTGTTTCTCCATGCCTGTCATTAGGCAAAATCTTCAACCTCATTATGTCCACAGGTCCCAGGATCCTTTTACTATCTCCATGTATTCATTTCTTTTTCTGGCCAGATGAAGGTCTGCTGTCCATTCCTTCAGTTGCTTGCCAGTCCTTAACCTTCTTATCCTATTGTCTTCTCAGAGTTGTCTTTTTGTTCAGTGATGACAGCTACTTAGTCATCTTTGCTGCATTTTTGGTGAAATACCTAGTAGGTCCCCAAACCAAGTATCTGACCACCCATGCCTCGGGAACGTAAAAAAGCGACTCATTGTTTAAGGAGCTAGTTACTATTAGAGAAGTGGTTTGTTGGAGAATGAGCTTTCCCTTATGATACCATGTGGTCTTATTCAGATCATGTAGCCTTCTAGGCTTCTGGCTGCCTCATCTCTATAATGAGACTGCTTGGCTATGTGATACCCAATTTTTTTCTAGCCCTAACCGGTACATAATACTAAAACTAATTTGTTCTAATTCTCCATTTCCTTAGCCAAGTTACTTTAGACAAGTCAGGTGACCTGGGCCTCAGTTTCCTCATTTTTAAAAAGGGACACTACCTAACTCTGCCTACTTCACAAGGTCATTTGATAGCAGGTGGATAAAAGTGCTTTCTAGGGTCCGTGGTCAGTTGTGTCCCTGTAATGTGTATTTGAATCACCAGGAGGAGGGCTAAGTAAAACTCATAGCCTCCCCCTCCTCAAGTTTTTGATTCAGTAGACCTGGGGTAGGCCCCGATAATTGGCATTTCTAATAAATTCCTAGGTGATAACTGATCCTGCTCATCCTGAGAACACACTTTGAGAACCACTGTTTTCAGAAGTCTTAGGTCTATGAAAGATTACCTCATTACACTTTCACATAGTTTTCTGCAGCTGTGTTAACCATACTTTCTAGTTAAAAACCAGGACAAGCCAAAGTTACACATTAGTTGGAATTCATACTCTTTCTGAACATCTTGGACCTACTGTCCCATAGGTAAGTATGTCAAGCTACATTTCTCCAAGAGTTAACTCCTGGGAATGACTGAATTTGGACTGCACACTTAATCATAGTACTGTGTGCTCCTTAAAACCAGAATCTTTTCAATAAATACAAGATCACAAAAATCCCAAGACTCTTTTTTTTTAATAAGGTACCACATGGAAAACTCAAAGTTTTATGGGAATTATCTGTATCAGGTTTCACAGACTGGAGTCAAAAATGGATTTGGAGTGGCGTGTCTGGCTGGCTCAGGCAGTAGAGCATGGGAGTCTTGGTCTTGAGGTTATAAATTCAAGCCCAGTGTTGGGTGTAGAGATTACTTAAAATCTTTTTTTTTTTTCAAAGATTTTATTTATTTATTTGAGAGAGCATAAGATGGAGAGGCAGAGGGAGAAGCAAACGCCCCACTGAGCAGGGAGCCTGATACGGGGCTCAATCCTAGGACCTTGGGGTCATGACCTGAACCGAAGACAGACACTTAACTGATGGAGCCACTGAAGCTCCCTGAGATTACTGGAAGTCTTAAAAAAATGGATTTGGGGAAGGGTCCTCTGCTGGGCATGCAGGTATTTTTCTTTGTATGTTTTCCATGCTCTTCATAGCCTTTCACCCTGGTTAAGAAGCATTATAGAAATTGTACCTCAAGGAAATAGAGGGTGACTGTTCATATTTAAAAATCATTCCCTAGGGTTTCTTTAAGGGTACTCCAATTTTAAAAGTATTGGTTCACTACCTGCTTCATAAAAGGGGTAGGATTTAGGAAGGAAGTAGAGCAGAGAGATGTAGACAGAAGAAAACTTCAGAAATGGGTGGTCTTGCCAATTCAGAATGCACTTTAAGAAATGTAAAATGATGTAGCTAATAAGGAAAAGTGTGGAAGTTCCTCAAAAATTAAAAAATGAACCATATGATCCAACAATTCTCCTGAATATATACCCCAAAGATTTGAAGGCAGAGTCTTAAAGAGATATTTGGACATGTTTTCCTAACAGCCTTATTCCCAATAGTAAAAAGCAGAAGCCGCCAAAGTGTCCATCGATGCAGATGGATAAACAAAATGTGGTACATACACACAGTGGAATAGCAGTCAGCCTTAAAAAGGAAAGAAATCCTGACACATCCTATAGCATGGATGAACTTTGAAGACATTATGTTAAGTGAAATAAGCCAGTCACAAAAGGACAAATATTGTATGATTCCATCCATATGAGGCACCTAGAATAGTCAGATTCATAGAGACAGAGTTCTCCAGAGAAACAGAACCCAGTAGGATATAATAAAGAGATTGACTCTTACCAGAGCCCGAGAAGTCCCAAGAGATGCGGTTGCCAGGCCAGAGACCCGGGAGAGCTGATAGTATAGTTCCAGTTTGAGTCTGGATTCCAAGGCAGGAGAAGACTGATGTCCCAGTCTGAAGATGGGCAGAAGGAGCAGTCTACCCTTATTCTACACTTTTGTTCTAGCCAGGCCTTCAACAGATAAGTTGAGGCCCACCCACATTGGGAAGAGCAATCAACTTTACCCAGTTGGCAGGCAGACTCAAGTGTTAATCTCATCCAGAAACATCCTCACAGACACATTCAGAACGTTTAACTGTCTGGGTACCCTGTAGCCCAGTCACACTGACACATACAATTCACCATCACAGGGCCTGTCTGTGCATTTTTGGAGGTTTAGCACCATCCCCTGTCTCTGTTTGCTGAATACCAGCAACAACCCCCACCTCTCCAGTTGTGACTACTAAAAATATCTCCAGACATTGCTGAATGTCTCCCAGGGGGCAAAATTACCCTTGGTTGAGAACCATTGCTATACATTGTTCAGTTCTTAAGGTGAGGAAAAATCTATATTTTTTGTAGATTTGCATTTGTTTTGCTATCTTTCTTGAATTTTTAGATTTAGATATTGTATGTAATACACATCAATTGCCAGTTTGTATTGGGAGGAATGCAGGAAATGCTGAGACCTAGATTTTGGTTTTCATTCTGGTGGTGTGGCTTTAAAAAAGCCATTGTCCCATTTTGGGACTTAGATTTACTCATCAGTACAAGCTTTGGGGGCAGGGGTGGGCTTGGATGAACTAGATCATCTCGGTGGCTTCATTTAGCATTGATACACACAAACATCAGGTGTGTATCACCTGTGACTCAGGTGAGATTCAGGTAAAAATCCATAGACTTTAGGGGCACCTGGGTTGCTCAGTGGGTTAAAGCCGCTGTCTTCGGCTCGGGTCATGATCCCAGGGTCGTGGGATCGAGCCCCGCATCGGGCTCTCTGCTCTGTGGACAGCCTGCTTCCTCCTTCTCTTTCTCTGCCTCTCTGCCTACTTGTGATCTCTGTCTGTCAAATAAATAAATAAAAATCTTAAAAAAAAAAAAAAAGGAAGTAGAAACATCTTTTTTCCATGCTTAGCATGACAAGGGCTAGAAGTACAGACCTAATTCCTATTCTTTGCAGGAAATACCTGACCAGGTGGCATTCAGTAAAAATAGAAACTCTTTCCAGTTTTAACTCACTCTTTATTAATAAAGCACTCTGTAGAAAGTGCATTTTATGGAGATACATTGGTTTTAGCGATTGTTCCTAGGTATCATTTTGAAATTTTTTCAATGCTAGAAAATGGCATGTCATTGGTCTGTCCACCATGCATGGATAATTATGATTTCTTTTCAAAACAGCAATTTATAAAAAAAAAAATTGGCCAAAACAGTAGGGTTCCTTGGCTATTTTTAAGGAAGAAATTGCTAAGATGCAAAATAAGGTTTAAAATAAAAATGAGTGTGTGTATATTTGGACTAACTTACATGTTTACGTTGGTTGTCCTGGCTTAGCCACATAAGTGGCAGTTTGCACTCTGGGCCAAACATTTTAGCCTTGCCATCCCCCAAATTTTAGATCCATTCCAACTTTTATGGCTCATGTTGCTGCCTAAATGTTGGGTGGAAACAACAGAAGAACTGAAATAAAATGGGGAGGGGGATTGGTATTTGAAATTAAAACTAGTTAGTAACCCAACAGGCAGATGTGTGCCAGATTTTCTGGTGTCACCCTCTCAACCTCCCTTCAGTGCCACCCCCCCATCCCTCCCTACCCCCCCACCCCCACTGCTAGACCTACTCCTGGTTATAGTTCAGAGACTGGCTGGCTAAGATATAGCCAAGCAAGAGGCCTGTCATATAGATACAGGATTTGCAAGCACATGATATTTAGGCCTGGATGTTTATGATACTTGCAAGTGTGTGATAGTTGCAAGATAACATTGGGAACAAATGATATTATGTTAATACCTGTGACAAGGGTAAATGGCCTAGTAGTGATTTTCACTACCCTGTAGTAAACTATAATTAGAAAAATTGTAGGGCTGTAAGGAAACATCTTTACTGCTGTCAGACATTTTCCTGAGATTTTCTTTACTTTTTTTTCTCCCATATGCATGATGAAAAATTATGGAGGAAAAACTATACAATACATGTCCTGGTTATATAAATGTCTTTGCTTTCTACCAAACCAAATGAAACTCCCATTCTTTTTTTAAACTTTTTTATTACCATTTTTAATTTAAATTCAATCAATTAATATATAATACATTAGTTTCAGAGATAGAGGTCAGTGATTCATCAGTTGTATATAATACTTAGTGCTCATTATATTACGTGCCCTTGTTAATGCCCTTCACCCAGTAACCCCATTCCCCTACCCCTCTCCCCTCCAGCAACCCTCAGCTTGTTTTCTATGATTGAGAGTCTCTTATGGTGAAACTCCCATTCTTATAGGATAAGTTTCCTGGATACATAGATGGTTTTGGAACATTTCTTAAAATAATTCATTAGTGCTTGACAGTTCTTTGTTTTTGTTTTTGTTTTTTAAAACATTATCTTATAGTGACTATGGAGATAGGGTTTGGAGACAGGCTGACTGGGGGTTTGTTTGAATTCTGGCTTGCCACCTCTGCTGGGTCATTTTGAAGCAGTTCCATTTCCAGTTCTGTAAAATGAGAATAGCAATGGTATTTCTCTCTGGTCATTGAGAGGATAAAGTATGTGAACCATTTGCTACAGTGCCTGGCACTAAGTGCCAGCTCTTTTGGTTATTGAAAGTAGTATTGTTCAGCAGAAGTGGCACGTGGTCAAATAAATGTTATCTAGAAAGAATAACGCTGTTACAGAATTTGATCATGTATGAGAAACTAAAAGAGTTTGTATCCAGTTGGAACACCACCATCTCTGAGTTTAAATTTTTGGTCAGAAAAGCCATCTGATGTAAGGGTGTTGGTTCCCACCTGCCTGTGGGATGGAATGCATGGTGAAATGTGAAAAGCAGAGGTAATGTCATGGTTTGTTTGTTTTTTAAAATAATTTAAAAAAATTAATAAACATATAATGTATTATTAGCCCCAGGGGTACAGGTCTGTGAATCACCAGGTTTACACACTTCATAGCACTCACAATAGCACATACCCTCCCCAATGTCCATAACCCCACCACCCTCTCCCTACCCTCCTCCCCCTGGCAACCCTCAGTTTATTTTGTGAGATTAAGAGTCTCTTATGGTTTGTCTCCCTCCCAATCCCATCTTGTTTCATTTATTCTTTTCCTACCCCCCAGACCCCCTACATAGCATCTCTACTTCCTCATATCAGGGAGATCATATAATAGTTGTCTTTCTCCAGTTGACTTATTTCGCTCAGCATAATACCCTCTAATTCCATCCACGTCATCGCAAATGGCAGGAGTTCATTTCTTTTGATGGCTGCATAGTATTCCATTGTATATATATACCACATCTTCTTTATCCATTCATCTGTTGATGGACATCTAGGTTCTTTCCATAGTTTGGCTATTGTGGAATGTCATGGTTTTTAAATAAGTCTACTTTTAGTCACCTGAACGCCCATCTTTTATTCTAAGACTGTGCCCTTTTGGCTTATTTTGGTATTAAATCCCTCCTGCCCCTTTTAAAATAACCTGATGGATATATTGTAAATGTTCTCACATGTTAGAGAATTGTCAGTCCTGCATTGGTTTCTGCAGTTGTGTGGGATTTGGGGCTGGGGACTCAGTACTCTATTGATGTGTGGTTCCAGAATTCTAAAAGTCCCATCCATTATAGGAATCTTGTCTCGTGTCCTTGTCGGAGGCCTTCTAGCCATTGCCTGAGTATTTCTGGTGATGAGGTAGTGGCTTCTCCTACTGAACAGCTCTAAGGCATTGACAGTGTTCTTTCCTGTTTCATTTTCTGGTGTATTCTGCCTGCTTGTTCAGTATAGTGGAAAGGCTAGGCTTCTACTGCAAATATTATTGTTCTTTGTCTATGGAGGCCAGAGTTCTAACTGTCGAAAGGGACACAGATATAAACACTGAGCATGTATTAGACTCTTCCTTTCTCATCTATAGCATCTGTTCACTCATCATGCCTAGTTCTCACTGGCAGCACCAGAGATGCATCTTCTCTGATCCACATGAGAGCTTTGGCTCCTTCCTTCAAGCTCATCTTCTCCAGACTAGATTGCCTGTATTTTTAGTGGCTCCCGAGTTAGCATTTTTAAAAAAAATTATCTTATTTATTTATTTGACAGAGAGAGAGATCACAAGCAGGCAGAGCAGCAGGCGGGGGGCGGGGGGGAAGCAGGCTCCCTGCAGAGCAGAGAGCCCAATGTGGGACTCAATCCCAGGACCCTGAGATCATGACCTGAGCTGAAGGCAGAGGCCTAACCCACTAAGCCACCCAGGCGCTCCCCTAGTTAGCATTTTTGAGGTCCCTCTGCTTCCCAGCCTTCAGTTTCTGAGGTAGACTATGCAAATTCTCTGTGTGCCAAGCCTTCTGCATGGACACCTAGTATGTACACAGTAGTAGTTCATAGAGGGCTCTATAGTTTGAAAAATGCCTTCCTATCTCCCTAGATGTGTGGGAGAGCAGATGTTCTCCCATTTGCCCATGAGGAGCCTGAGAGCCTTTCTAAGAACAGACAAACATCATTTAATTTTAGAATTGGGAAGACTTTGCATACCACGCCAGCCTTGTGTCCCAGAAGAGAAAACGGAAGCTCAGAAGAGTCAAGGGCCTTGTCTCAGGCCCCATGGCCAGAGTTTGGCCAGACCCCTGGGGAATTCGACTTCATTCTGAAGTTTGGTTTTAGCCCAGAAGTTGGACCACTATACTGTGCTGTCTCTGTGTTGTGCAGTAGGTGAAGAGAAACATTAAGCAAGTAAGACAGTTTTTTAGCATAAGGAATTTGCACAGGAATAGGGCAAATAATCTGTTTAGCTCCTTAAAAAAAAAAAAAATCTCAGCAGCCAAAGTGATGATGGCTACACATTTTGGGCAGAAAGTCCACATTGAGTGTGATTGCTCAGAAAGGATATTTTGAAGAGACGTTGAAGAAAATTAGATTTGGTTCTGGGGGAAACAGTAGAGGGGTGTCCTGTGTGAGGGGTCTAGGTCTAGGTCTAGGGGTCTAGGGCAGTGTTCCTTAAAATATCTGCGGTGATGGACCAATTTTGTTTAATTTGAGATCTAGTGTGTTTGGATACTTTTGTAAAACATAACAAAGGTGAACTTTTAGAAAAACAAAATGGAAAAAAGAAAAAAAAACATACAATGGGAAAATACCAACCCAAAGTTTTTATTATTCGATTTTTGGCATAAAATGATTTTTATCTATTTGCTAAGATGTGAATTTTCAGTATCTCTGCTGACCTCGTGATGGCATTTTAACAGTTTATGGAGTGGCTCCATGTTTTGAGTAGCACTTGTCTAGTGTGAACAAAAGTGGGAAGAAGTGGGCTGTGTGGCAGGGAGGGGATGGGGTGCACAAGGTGGTCTGAGGGAAGCAGACCTCACCAGAGCAGGAGAGCATAGGAGAAGCCAGGTATATCTCAACTTGTTGAGATCTCAACTTGAGAGAGTGTCTCAACTTCCAAGGGGGAAGAGGAGCTTAAATTTGGCACCATGAGCAATGGGGAGCCCCTGTAGGCTCTTGACCAAGGGAATGGACTTGTCAGTGCCATGCTGTAGGATACTCTTGGGTATTTGAGATCCTTGCTGCTGTGAGTTAGCTTGGTGCATATTTAAAAGTCCTTTGTTTCAAGTCAGCTACTCTTCCATGATTTCTGTTTTTCTTCATTTTCCTCTGTTTATATCATTCAAGTAGCAGAAATAGGTGGCCTTGTATTTGCCTTTGGGTCTTGTCTGGAATGGATACTTCTGCCTAGAGCAGGTTAGCCATTTCCCCACACTCCCTCTCCTGCTGCTTTCCCACCTTCTGTGCAGTTGCATTCAACTGCAAATGTCTTCCAGAAAACGTCTAACTTTTTAAGCAAATACAGTTGACCCTTGAACAACACTGGTTGTATTTTCATGAAAATGTGTTTTCTCTTCCTTATGATTTTCTTAATAATGTTATCTGTGTGGCTCAGGTAGTTAATTGTCTGGCTCTTGATTTCAGCTCAGGGCACAATCTCAGAGTTGTGAGATTGAGCCCTGAGTTGGGCTCCGTGCTTAAGGTTTTCTCTCTCCCTCTGTCCCTCACATCCCCCCCCCCCCCCC
>ML109899.1:24979-41883 GCA_003697995.1 Taxidea taxus jeffersonii | reverse complement strand
AAGGAAGGAAGGGAGGGAGGAAGAAAAGACCCATATTTTAAATATAATAACACCAAGAAATAGGTGTTGTGATTATTATTTTTTAAAATAAAATAATAGTAGTAACTCACATTTACTGAATGTCTACTGTGGGCAAGGTAGTCATGTCAGTTGATATGCTAGATATAGTTTCTCATATATACAATGACATTTAGTCCCCATAACAATTCATTTTGTTGAAAGTATGTGGGAACAACAGTGAAATTCCTCGAGGAACATGTAGGTCAATAAAATAAACTGACAAATTTGACTTAGCTAGTAAATATCATATATTTTTTAATAACTTTCTATGTAAAGAAACTAAGAGGTGGGATCATTCTTAATTCCAAATAAAATAATTTAGGAATAATTTCCAGGACCTATATAAGTGACAGTTTTAATTCAGTAAACATAAACCAAATTAATTTCATTATAGCTTGTCTAGACAAAGCATGTATGACAACCACAAACACGTTAACTTGGAGCAAACTGTATGCAATGAAGAACCAAAATGTAAAGAACAGAATTTGGCAGAATATTTTTTTTTAAGAGCTAACACCATGAAACTGATAGAAGAAAACATAAGAATAAGTCTTCATAAACTTGAATTAGGCAATGATTTCTTAGCTATGACAACAAAAGCACAAACAACACAGAAAAATAGATCGATTGGACTTCACCAAAATGAAAAACAATTGTTCTTCAAAGGGTACTGTCAAGAAAGTCAAAAGACAACCCACAGAACTGGAGAAATTATTTGCAAATTATATGACTGATAAGAGATTTGTATACAGATTATATAAAGAATCCATATCACTCTATAATAAAAGACAATTAGCCCAATTAAAAATTGGGTACAGAATCTAAAGAGACATGCTCTAAAAACGAAATACAAATGTCCAAGAAATACACATAGATGTTCAACATCATTAGCCATCAAGGAAATACAAATCAAAATGATAATGAAATACCAATTTATAACCATTAGATAGACTATATTAAAAAAGATAACTCTCAGTGTTGGCAAGGATATGGAGAAGTTGGAGCACTCGTGCACTTCTGGTGGGATTATAAAATGGTATATCCACTTTGGAAAACAGTCTGATAGTTCTTCAAATGATTAAACAGAGCTACCATATGATCCCACATTTCCACTTTTAGGTATATAACCAAGAAAAGTTATAACATATACCCACTTGAGAAAGTGTACAGAAGTGTTCATGACAGCATTTATTCATAATCGAAAAAAGTAGAAACCACCCGAATGTCCACCAACAGATGAGTGGATGAATAGAATGTGGTATATATTCATAAACGACATTTTTCACTAACCAACAAAAACAATGAAGTACTGATTTATGCTACAACATGGATGGACCTTGAAAACATGCTAAATGAAGTGAGCCAATCACAAAAGAACATAGATCGTGTGATTCCATTTCTATGAAATGTCTGGAACAGGCACATCTGTATAGACTGAATGCAGATGAGTTGTTTCTAAACCTGTGGCACGGGGGAAAATGGGGGGTGACTTCTTTTTTTGGGGGGGGTGGAGTGACTTCTAATGGGTATGGGGTTTCTTTTTCGAGCAATAAAATTGTTCTCAAGTAGATTGTGGTGAAAGATACGCACTTCAATGAATATACTAAAAACCATTCAGTTGTTGAATGGTTTATGTGGCTGAGTTATATGGTACATGGATGGTATCTCAATAAAGCTATTATTATTATTTTTTTAATTTAAAGAAACAAGGATGAAGAGAGGCAAATCCTTTTATTTGCTACTCCCTCTGTATCGAATGCTCTTGCCTTGTTCTCTGTGTGACTCACTGCTTCATTGCCTTCCAGGGTTACCTTTCAGTTAGGCCTGCTTTGGTCACCAAACTACATTTCAAAATTTTTTCCTTGTATTACTCTCTAACATCCAGATATTTTACTTACATATCTTATTATTTGCCTCCTCATGAATGGAAGAATTCTTGCTTGTTGACTTTGTTGCTTTATCTCTAGTCCCTAGAAAATGCCTGATGCCAAGTATTTAGTATATATTTGTTCACATAAAGGAAATGACGGATATACCCAGATCTCAGACAGCCTGTGTGTTTGGACACAACAAATAGTTCTTAAATAGATGGATCTGAGGATAGCTAGTGGGGCGTGGTGTTAAATAAGGCTGTAGAGGGAAGGAGAAGCCATTGCTATAAAAGATCTACTACAGACACATTAAGGAATTTAATCTTACATGCTATAAACAGCAGAGAACCATGGAAGGGAGCTGAGACGGGGAATGTGATTAGCATTGTTAGTTGTATCGCGTTCTTGGAGGCAGGCAGTTGTGGGCCTTTTTTCTTTTGTTTTGGTTTGGTTTGGTTCGTTGTTCTGTTTTTTTGTGTGTGAGTTTTAACTAAGTGTGCTCTGGTCTGCTTTTTTAAAATTTCTTTCTCTCTCTCTCTACCCCACGTGCCCCCCCCCCACCTTTCTCTTTCTCTCCCTCAATCCCTGTCTTTCTTTCAAGTAAGAGGGTGTCTCTGAAACGTTTTCCCCCCACCCTATCCATAATAATTTATATTATCATGTACCTAGAAATACAGGTAACACTAAAGATATATAACGTGTAACATGACTTACACTTGTTTATTTATTATTTTGATTTGGACTTCTTTCCCCATGGTTTACATCAGACATTCATTTAATCCATTCACAAGTCGGTTTTGAGTCTTTTAACTGTATTTTTAAAAAGTTAACTTTATTTTAAAAAAAAGAATAGAAATTCAGATAAGATAAAACATTTCGTCTTCCAGAAAAACAAAACAAAACAGTATTTTTCCGATTTAACTTGGTTACCACAGTCTTTAGATTTTTGCACTAAAATTGGGATGACTTAAACAGTGACCCTAAGCAAGGTGAGAAAAGTAGTAATTTTCTTGGCTTAGGTTTGAAATTATTATTCAGCCCCCAAAAACATAAGCAAAATGATCACAGTTTATTATATGCTCTTAAAGCAAAATCTATTTATCAACCCATAAGGAAATTACAAGCCCTGCTTTCTGTTCTTTGTTTAAAATGCACTGTAGTGCAGTATGATTTGCATGTTAATGATGTGAATCCAACTGTATAATAAATGGAAAGGGGAAGATAGAAACTCGTTTCAGAGAGCAGGTTTGTTTGTTTTTCATGATTTCTTCCTTAAATGTTTAACTTGAGAACACATCTATGAGGTACGCTTATGTGAGAGCTAATCATTTGTGATCATTGACTGGAGTGGCAATGAAGCAAGAAGTTCCATTCTCAGGTTCCTCGCTCAGAAAGCCACTGGACTCTAGAGGCATCTGAACATCTCTGGAAGGCAGATGTAATGTAACAAACAAGAGGCTGGCAGAATTCAGTCTGTGCCATGTCCTCTCTGAAATCAGAAACCGTGAAGCTGCCATGATTTCTCTTTCTCTCATTAACTACCCCCATTCTTGACCACATTCAAGCACACCATTGGGATGCTTCGTGTTTTGCATTTCTCGTTGGATTCCTGTTATGTGGCTGTGCATGTTCTCATTAAGTAAAAGCACAGAATAAAAGCAATTTTAAGATATTAATGTGTGATTTGTAGAAGTGTGTCTTAGAAGCATGGAATTACTAGAAGTTGAAAAAGCAGAATCTGTGTTTTTGAAAGCCATCCAATTTTCTTTTATTTACAGCCTTTGAGCCATTTTACAAGTTGAAAAGCAACCATGGAGCCATTTCATGTTCAGATTAATATATATTTAAAATATCCTAAAGCCACTTTCACCTTGCAGTAGCCCTCTTATTGAATAAGCACAGCTTAGAGGTAACTGAAGAAACTCCTCTACACCAGGAGTTCTCAAACACAGGTAACTTTATCCCAGAGGGACATTCGGCAACTTCTAGAGATATTTATGGTTGCCGCAACTGTGGGTAGTGAGTATTACCAGCATCTAGTGCATCTAATGGCCAGAGGTGTTGCTAAATATTCTACAGTGCACAGGACGACACCCCATAAAGCCACATAACAAAGAATTGTGTGTCCTCAAATGTCAATAGTACCAAGATTGGGAATTCCTGCTATAAATAAAGATACAAAGCAAAATCATATCCTAAATTTTGCATTCTAATTCACTAACACTGAGAAAAGAGTTAGGATTTGTATTATCTACTGGTATATAACAATGCTACTATAAACTTAGTAACCTAAAACATGCACATGTATTATCTCAAATATTCTGTGGTCAGGAGCCCAGGCCTGCCCTGGGTGGTTCTTCTATAAGACTGCAATTATAGTGTCACCAGGGATGAGTTCTCATTTGAATGCTGGACTGGTGGAATCCATTTCCAAACTCACATGGTTGTGGGCAACATTATATTCTTTGGGCCTCCGTTTCTTGCTAACTTTTATTCTCAGCTTCTCAGCCTGTGACCTCTCTGTAGTCAGCTCACAACATGGCGGCTTACTTTTTCAGAACCAGAATGGTAAATCTTTTCATAAGACAGACAAAATATGTAATGTAGATCATGCACGTGATGACATACGTTCCACCACCTTTGCCATATTCTACATGGTAGGGCCAAGTACAGATCTCACCCACACTCAAGAGTAAGGAATTACACAAAAGTGTGAGCACCGGTAGTTAGGGATCATGGGGGCCACCTAGGAGTCTGTCTGCCAAAGGGAAGTTATCTTCTATTTATTTTTGCATCTTAAAAATGTTGCTATTCATTAAAAGTTAACTGACTAAATATTAAATACTTGCTGGTAAAATATACCTATTAGAGAAATTGAAGGGAGACTGCAGATGACTGTCACATAGTGACTATCATCTAATGACGACTTTTTCATATGTGTAGAATATTTGCAATAACATCAAAGTGCTCTGTCTATAGTCAACCCACAGAATTATGTAGCTTTATTTGGTCCTCTCTTTCTGAAGACCTATATTTTGACACTGTTAGCTTGCTCACCTCTCTATTTCATTTTCTTTCTCTGTATTAAGAATTTTCACATTATTTGGTCATTGGTGGTAGGAGGCTTAGGAAGCAGAAAGGCTGTCTTGGGTCCATCACTGCTAGTGATAGGTGAAGATTCTTCTACATTTAAAATATATAATTGTGGGGCGCCTGGGTGGCTCAGTGGGTTAAAGCCTCTGCCTTCGGCTCAGGTCATGATCTCAGGGTCCTGGGATCGAGCCCCACATCGGGCTCTCTGCTCAGTGGGGAGCCTGCTTCCTCCTCTCTCTGTCTGCCTCTCTGCCTACTTATGATCTCTCTGTCAAATGAATAAATAAATAAAATCTTTAAAAAATATACATATGTATACGTATATAATTGTAAGTAGGATAAACTGAATGACTACTGAAAGTACTGTGAGTTATATAACACAAAAATAGGCATTGAATCTCTGTTACCATAAATTAAATTTATCTTGTTATAATAAATCCGTCTTGTTATAATAGATTTTATTTACTAGATACTTGATGGGGAACTTTTTCTGTATACTTTAAGTATGTGCTGAATCCATATTCTTTGATATGCAACTATGTTTCCCTTTGCCCTTAATATAAGCCAGATTAATTTCCACATTGCTGGAAATTAATTATAGCAGTGAGAGTGTAATACCACAAAGGCTATAATAAAGAGATTCATTATTACGCAGTGAAGCAAAATATTAATGAATAAGGGTTTATGATCACATTGTATCTTTTTTTTCTATTTGTGTCCTCTTAAGATGTACAAATAACTGTAATTCTTTTCAGATACCATTTGATCTATTAGATATACTATAAGACATAGTCTGTGATATTTAATACATATGTGATGACTGTTAAAGTTGCATTATGGTAGATAACCAAGTGAATTTTTCACTTTCATAGAATTCAGAATTTATTTTATATCATTTGTATTTGTAATGCATGACTTTAGAGGACATGGAAAATATACAGTCAAACAGATTTTTTGTTTTCTTCATATAACTTCCGTGTATGTTTGCACCATTTGCATATCTTAAATGGATTTTCACAAATACACAAAGTATTTATTAAGCACCTATTATGTGCCAGGAACTTTACTGGATGTGAAATACTGTATTATCATTCATAAGTCTGCTTTACCCAATTTTTTTTAAAGAGACCTAATGTTCACCCTGGTTTAGAGATTTGTCCAAAGTTTTACAACTAGAATGTGCAGGAGCTAGTACTCATAGGCAGATGTCCCTTCATGTGGCTCTACCTAACTAGAGGTATAATAAATGCCCAGTCCCAGAAAGAATGGATTCCTAAATTCTTTTTCTGAATTTATATCCTAAAAATAATAAACATATATTGAGCACAAGTATGAGTAATCCAAAATAACAATTTCATTAATTAGTTCCCATTTCTGCTTACAATCCAGGTATCAAAGGGATTAGTGATTTAGCCAAGTTCAGGGAATTGGACACAAGGGGGAATAGTTGAGATTGAGAAGAGCATTCCAGAAAGACACACTCAGATCATCGAAGATGAGAAGGGGCCTTTCTGGGCACATAGGAAAGAATCCAAGATGGTGAGAAGATAGAAAGCAAAGGCAGGGAGGCTTAAGTTGTGACTGGAGAGGTAAGAAGGATGAGGATTAGTGGGCTTTTTTATGCCATGTTTAAGGATTTTGATTTTATAGTAAGATCAGTTGGAAGCTTTTAAAGAGCAACAACATCAGATATGCAGGTCTCAAAGATCCCTGAAGGTACAAAGTGAAAGATAGATTATAGGTACTCATTTGATGATGCAGGGAGATGACTTAACTACTGATAGCTACAACTACCTGGGTGGTCCTCGAGAGCATTATGCTGAGTGAAAAAAAGTCTACCTCAAAAGGTGTCATGCCTGTGATTCTATTTATATAACATTCTTGAAAGGATGAAACTGTAGAGATGGAGAATAGATAAGTGGTTGCCAGAAGATAGCTATAGGGGGGTGGGAGGGCATGAACACAAAGAGAAGGCACAAGGCAGTTCTTTTGTGTGATGGAACAGTTCTCTCTCTTGAGTGTGGCACTGGTTATCCGAATCTGTACCTGAGATAAAATCTCATAGGACATAAGCACGCACCCATAAATAAATGCGAGTGGAAAGGAAATGAAGTCTGTAGTCAGACTGATGCAGTCATGTACCAATGCCCATTTCCTGGCTTGATATTCCACTGGAGTTATATAAGATCTCTCCATTGAGGGAAGCTGAGGGAGGGGCTCTTTCTACTATTTTTGCAACTTCCTGGGAGTCTATACTTATTTTAACATGAAAAGTTTATTTTTTAAGGCTATGATAATAGAACAGGCTTTTTAAAGAATGGGAACAGTGGTGAGGAATAAGGAAAGCAATATTCTCAGTGCATCAGTGATCAAATTTGCAAGTCCTATTATGAATAATTTTGCAGTGAATCGAGGCAGTTGATTGAGAGTTCATTTATTGAATAACTATTAATTGAGCCCCTCCTCTGTGTCACATGCTGTTCAAGTCACCGAGGATTATTTCCGACC
Source organism: Taxidea taxus jeffersonii (assembly GCA_003697995.1). NCBI lineage: Eukaryota > Metazoa > Chordata > Mammalia > Carnivora > Mustelidae > Taxidea > Taxidea taxus. The sequence goes on along the minus strand of ML109899.1, from coordinate 34,351 downwards.
AAAACAGCAAAAATTTGTCTTCATGGGGCCTTTGGGCTACCAAAATATGTCTAAAGTTTGGCCTACAAGTGTTATACAAATTTTTGACACTTTTCTACGTGAAGATCAGGTTGGGCTTCCAAGAGATCAGGCTACAGGCAGAATCACTTATGGACTCCTAAATTATATGGACCATCTACAATTTTGAATCCATAATAGCTTGATTTTATTCATATTATATATTTCAATACTGATTTAAAATGGCCCTTTTCTTTCCTGTCTATCCCCCCATTTTACTTTCAAAGCTAAAATGGAATTTTTTTTGAAAAAAGTTTTGAAATATCCTGTATGCTCTCAATCCTATCATCTCAAAATTTGAAATACCACAGAGCAGGCAAATGATTTTGGAGAAATATTTTTTTCCTTATTCACATTATTTTTCCTTAAAAATATTATTTCCCATGAGACTGCAACTAACAGTATCATTTTCTTTTCCAGAGCTGGTTTGGATAAAGTGGGTGGTAAAGTACTACTGGAGTTTAAAATGTCCTTCAGAGATTGAGGTGAAAAAGATACACTTTATAATTTTATTTCAGGCTGGCCTACCTTCCATTCTTGTTATAGAAATGCAAAAACTACTTCACCTTTGTAAGGTAGATGGCTGTTTATAATTCTCCTGAAAGAAAGTTGAGGGCATCTTGGAATAACCTGAATTTGATTATAATAATGTTATATTATCACTGAATGTCTATTGTATGTCAGTATTATTGAAGTAAATAATAGGAATCCACATTATTAAATATAAGAAAATTTTGAATTTCTGGAAGATTAATTTGCCCAAAGCCAAATAGCTGGTAGATGATAATCTAATATTTGAAACTAAAATCAGTACTTTCTCCAGGATACCTCACTGCCTTTTATTTTATTAATAATACAGTAAATGTACTTCTATGAAGCTTTTGAGGTTTCTTCATAAGTCTCTGAAAATGAACATAATTCTTTTGAAGTAGAGGAGCCCAACAGATATCCGTATCCATATTATTTACTTATTTTTCCCAGTTTGGAATATATGTGTGATGTGCATGTATTTGTACATATATACGTGTATATGTGTGTGTTTTCTTTTGTTTTTAGTAGAGAACCTGGAAATCATTATCCTGTGGACAGATTGTCCCCAAGGAATTTGCTTCGTTGATGTACTTATCACTACTTATGGAGTACATGACTTCATCCTCTTAAAAAATAATAAGGGAAGCCTGGGTGGCTCAGTCACTTAAACAGCTGCCTTCAGCTCAGGTCATGATCCCAGGGTTGGAGATCACGGGATGGAGCCCCACATTGGGCTCCTTGTTCAGCAACGTGCCTGCTTCTCCCTCTGCCTGCTGTTCCCCTTGCTTGTGCTCTCTCTCTCTCTCTTTGACAAATAAATAAATAAAATCTTTAAAAAAAAGGTTTTTAAAAAATGATGATAATAATAGCCAGAAGAAAACAAAATGGGGAGGTTTTTTTATATTATTCCATTAATTTAGAATGTGATGGGTAGGCATGGTTGGCATGATAGGTCATGTTTGGTGCATAAATGAGTGAGAAGAAGCTACTAAATTCTCAACATGAGGACTAGTTGAAAACTTTTGTCTTAGATGCCCTGAATTCTATTCCTGAGTCTGTAACAGAAAATGCCTTGGCCTAATCAATCACCTAATCCTCAGTTCAACATAGACTATTTCTACCCTTTCCTTGGTAAAACACCAGAATTCTACTGAGTTAATTTGAAGACCTAACTGGTTTTATTCAATGATTCATGAGTTGGGCAGCATCCTATTAGCAAGTTGAAAGGGACTGCTAGGAGCTGTAGAAAATGGAAAATTTTTGTAGCTAGAAGGGGGCAGGAAAAGGAAATTTCTAGCAAAGAGCAGAGTGTTCTCGGCAAGGTCACCTTCCTATGGGGAAAAGAAGGGTCCATCAGGCAGATTACTCACTAGTGTTGACCAGGTAATTCCAGACTAACTGGTTAAAGGTTACATTCCTGGGACACCTGGGTGGCTCAGTTGGTTAAGCAGCTGCCTTCGGCTCAGGTCATGATCCCAGCGTCCTGGGATCGAGTCCCACATCGGGCTCCTTGCTTGGCGGGGAGCTTGCTTCTTCCTCTGCCTCTGCCTGCCACTCTGTCTGCCTGTGCTCGCTCTCTCTCTCTCTCTCTCTCTCTCTAACAAGTAAATAAATAAAATCTTTTAAAAAATAAATAAATAAAGGTTACATTCCTGAAAGAGGCTGAAACTGCAGTTGGGTTAAGTAGTAGGTGTTGGTTTGCTGATGGGGGGGCTTACCCCCAAGTGACTTTATTTGGGATCTATTTCCTTTTTTAAAAATTATTTTAAAGGGAAGTAATTGTAAATTAATAGCAAATATTTAAGTGTCTTGAGAGTCTAGGTCTATAATTTCTGATACTTGTATTTTGATTTTTGAATATTGTGTAAATAAAAATTTCAAACTATTGTATGTCAAAACTTACAAAATGTAATCTGGAGTAGGTGATCAAATTATTTAATCCAAAATGTCAATGTTAATTGAGATACAGTAGTATATATAGATCTTCTGAAAATACTTTTCAAAATAAAGCGTATTTATTCTCACTCACCCAACATGCATGGTTAAGTACTTAATGTATCCCAGGAAGTGTATTTATAGGGAAACAAAGTGGAATGTCAAATTTCCCTGTACTTGGAAAGAGTTGTAGAGTTTAAGTGTGATTTTGGCAGATAGACTTAATTTATGTTTCAAGTCTATAATCTTTATTGTTAAGTCCTTTAGAAGACCCTACAATATCCTTGTGGTTGGGTCTGAAATTAAGAATCACTTATATGCCAATTTTACAGCTGTTTTCCTTCTTATTATTTAAATTACCTAAATAAATGAAATGTTTAGTGACTCACCAGTATGAGAGTTGATGGGCACAGTAAAGAGCCACTCTCTCTCTCTCTCTTTTTTTTTAAAGATTTATTTATTTACTTACTTGACAGAGAGAGAGAGAGAGAGAGATCACAAGTAGCCAGAGAGGCAGGAAGGGAAGCAGCTCCCTGCTGAGCAGAGAGCCCGATGCGGGGCTTGATCCCAGGACCCTGAGATCATGACCTGAGCCGAAGGCAGAGGCTTAACCCACTGAGCCACCCAGGCGCCCTGAAGGAGCCATTCTTTAATTTTCTACAACCTATGGTAAAGTTAGACTGCCCATCCTATAAACTCCTTGAGGAGAGAGGGACCATGTTTTATACAACGCAGTAGTCCCATTCTAGCAGCTAATTGGAGCTCCAGTTCATGTTACTCTTAGATTTATTAGATGACAAATCAGTGCTAAAGGGTTTTTTTTTGGGGGGGGGGGGGGTGCTGGTTTGAAAGAAATATTTTGAAGTACTTAAAAAGCCATATAATACCCTTTTTTCCAAACTCTGAACATAAACAACAAAGCAAATAACCAAGACCAGTAGCTGTCCTAAAATAGAGCCTTACATTTTATCAGATTCTTAGAAACTTGTGCAGTTGTAACAAGGACAAGCACATATATATTTTTCAAGCACCTGCAATAGATCAAAGTTACTAAAATTGCATTTCTTTAAAAAAGAACTTGAAGCTTAAATGATGAGCTCTTCTTCATTCTTCACTCTTCACTTGAGGATTTCATTTCCAAACAGAGGATAATTTTATTTTTCTTGAATTTATTTTAACCTTCTACTTATAAATAAATCATGTATAACCCTTATATTTCAGTATCACTTTATCTTCATAGGTAAACTACAATTCACAAGTTAATAATAAAACATATGTCACAGCAAATATTAGGCAATAACTCCAGTAACTGGATAACAATGATGTCAAATCTAAGGGAATAAAACACAGGATAGACTAGAAGTAAGGAATTACTCTGATTTCTAACACCAATTCAACTATTTCCCCTCCTTGAATGTATTACTGGTTGTTGAGAAATCAGGAAACTCAAATCCACTTGAACTTATCTTCTTACTTTGTTTGTTTGCATGGTTTCCTCATGACCAGAGTTTACTTAATATTCTCATAAATTAAAACGTCTAGAAAATTTACAGTAATGAGCAGACCAACATGCTGCTGTTGATTATAACTCAGGAGTCCTCAGGAATATTTTCATACAGTTTTAAATCAATATATTTCTGTGGTTGTTTCAAATCTAAATAAATAATAATAATTGGATGGATTTGGATGAGAATTTATGTGAGAAAGGACTAAGTCTCCTTTTTTTTAAGTGAAGGGACAAACAGTTCAATTCAGTCAGTGATTATCGAAGGCCTACTGTGTGTCAGTGAGAAGAGTTATCACCTCCTCTCTCAAAACCCTTGCTCTTGTGGATATGTGTGTATCCCACAGCATTCTAGTCATTCTCATCACCGCCAGCACCTCAGATGTCTGGCCAATTAAGCATTTGTTCTCCCTACTTCTGCACCTCGCCCATTCAGCCACTCTTTGTTTTTTGTTTTTTCAAGTTTTTATTTATTTATTTGGGAGAGGGAGAGAGCACGAGAGGGGAAACGGGTCAGAGGGAGAAGCAGACGCCCCACTGAGCAGGGAGCCCAATGCGGGACTGGATCTTGGAAGTCTGGGATCATGATCTGACCCAAAGGCAGATGCTCAACTGACTGAGCCACCCAGGTGTCCCCATTCTGCCACTGTTAACCACAACAACCCAAGTAAACCTGAGTTAGATCATGTCACTGCTCTGCTCAGAACCTTCCAGTGACTTCCCACACCAGATAAATACCGAAGTCTCACCGTAATTGTCAAGTCCTATGTGCTACAGTCTCTTCCGTCTCTCTAATCTCATTTCCTAGTGGTTTGTCCTCACGCACATTGCTCCAGCTACCCTGGCCACCTCACTGTGCCCGGGCCTTTGTGGACGCTGGCTCCTCGATCTGAGAGGCTCCCCAGTTATCCCCATCACTCACTCTGCCACTTCTCACTCTAACAGCAAGGCCATGCCTGACACCTTTTCAATGGCCCTCACCCAGCACTTTGTTACTTTCTCCTGCCCCAGACTATCTATATTTAAACGCTGACTTTACCACTTATGGGCTGTGTGAAGCTAGGAAATTTATGTAACTTCTCTGTACCTCAATTATGCATGTAAAGCATTACCACACTGCCTGCTAGATGATATATGCTCAAAGAAAGCCAACTAATATCTCACATTATTGTTTGCTGCTTGTTTATTGTCTACTTAGATGCTGAACAATGTATTAAGTTTTGTGGATCCTACAGTTTTTACTTTAGGAGAATTAGAAATGCCATAAGCAAAAATTTGCTCAAAGACAATTACTTCTTCCACTCTTAACGGCAGTGGACGGGCTGCTTCCTTGTGGATCAAGATGAGGTTCTCAGAGCCCCCTTCCAGTTAGTATGCTTAAGAGTGAGGTCTCTGTAACCGGCCTCGGTTTTTTCTCTGTTCTTCTACTTACGACCATTTAACCTTTGTAAAATTACTGAATCTCTTGGTGCTTTAGCCTCACCATCCATAAGATGAAAGTAATTAATAGTACCTCCTAACAGATTTGTTGTCAGAATTAAATAGGCCAATTCCTGTAAAGTGCTCAGAGTAGTGTCAGATCCATGAAAGTGTTCAGCAAACCACAGCAACACCAATAAAAGTACATGTGAGCAGTGTTTGGGACAAATTAATTTCCAAATGCATGAAGACTTTTTACGTGTTTCCATCCTTAAGTTTTGTCTTCAATTTTACCACCACCCATAGTCCTAATGGAACGGGAGGGATTTTGATGGACTTGGCTGGAAGTCCTGGTTCTATCACTCAGCAGTAATGTGAGCTTGGGAGAATTACTTGATTTGACTTTTTTCATCTCTGAAGTGAAGGTAAATATATCTACCTAAAGATTGTTAGGAGCACTAAATTAGAGCGAATATGAAACATGCAGCACAGTTCCTGGCATAGTAGGACTAAATATGTAGCAGGTAATTTTAATAAGATGTCCCCAAATTCCCTATTTTAGCTCATTATTTTATATAATAAGGCCATTACAAATTCATGCCTAATTAGAACAGATGTTTTCCTCTACTTGCAATAAGCATGATATGCTATGAGAAGATCAGAAAGTATAAATGGATTAAGTTACAAAAATAAATATGCCTTCACATGGCTTCTTAAGATAGTCAAATTGTGGAATTTGACTATCTTAAGAAGCCATAAAGCCAAATATTATGAATGAATTCTGAAAGAATTGGATAATTTCCTGACAGGTAAAATTAATGTTTCTTTTTAAAAAGTAGGTGAAATCAGATCTGTTGCGACCAGCTGATATCCACAGGGATCAGGCAGAATTTCTCTCTTCTACCCAGAGCACTGCACAAATACCAAAAGCCACTTGCAGAGTTGGTATAGTTTTAGGCTTCTTATTTCCTCTATCAAGCCCTTGGGAAGATTTCTTCAGTAATTGACCTTGGATTTAAATAAATACTTAGCAAGTGGGGAGAAGGAAATGTTTCTGTAGTGAGCCCAAATATCATATGTTGGAATGAAGTTAACACAGAAGTTTAGTAAAGGGAAAACCATGAGGAGAGATACATACTTTAGAGAAGAAAGGGGAAAAAAATGAAGGAGAATCAAGAAGAAAGTTCATGCAGTTTATGAGTAGAAGGTAAACAGTTCTTCTGTTGTGAAGTTTTCTATTCTGTTTTAAATTTCACAGTTTTTTAAGAAGAGGCCTGTATTAGTCCACTAGGGCTACCAGAATAAAATACCACAGACGAGGTGACTTAAACAACAGAAATTCATTTCCTCAGTTTGGGCAATTAAAAATCCAAGACCAAGGTGCTGGTAAGGTTGGTTTCTCCTGAGGTCTCACTCCTTGACGTAGAGATGGCCACCTTCTCGTTATGTCCTCACATGGCCTTTCCTGTCTGAGCATGCATCCCTGCCAACTCTTCTCTTCATTTAAGGACAACAGTGCTATTCGATCAGGGCCCTACCCTCAGGACCTCATTGAACCTTAATTATCTTTTTAAAGGCTCCAACTCCAAATAGAGTTATAGGTGGGTTAGGGCTTCAACATAGGACCTTGGGGGAAAAAGATAACAATGTCCCTCCCCAAAAATAAATATGTGATCAAGCATAGTAATGTTTTCTTAGAATTGTATTCTTCAGTCCCTTCGTAAAGCCTGTGGAAGACTCAGTTGTAGAATGCATGAGGTAATTCAGAATGTCATTTTTGATAGCTTATTATAGAAACATGGAATATGGAATTGGGGGACACTGATTTACTTTCTGTATGTATAATTATGATTCACTTACCATTTGAGCCTATGTTTTCTCATACGAATTAGAAATTCGTAGTTACAATGACTCGACAGTGAATTCAGTTCAATAATAAAGATAAAGACATTGAAAAAAGGAAAGCGTTATACAAATATTGGTTATTTTCACTGTTTTCCATTAGTATAGTCCACAAACTATAACTTGTGGTAATATTCAAAATAATATTTATTCTTTTCAAGGCAGATTGAAGGAAAAATAATTTCAACAAAATAAACCAAAATACAAGAATCAAATAAGCCATGGGCAATATATTTCAGGGGAGAGGAGAATTGAAATTTTCCTCTAGAAATAAGTTAATTATGAGGGAAAATATTAATACAGAGTTTTGTTTAGTTGCTTTTATGAAAATACAAAGCACAGTGAGCATAGTAACAATGACAGAATAGTCAAGAAAATTACACAATTTTGATAAAGTGTTATATGTAAATAGTCACTCAAATGTATTTTCTTTAACAATCTTTTAACCTTTCCCTGATACACAACCACAACCACATGAGGCACTTAATAACATAAGTTTTATTAAACTAGCTGTATCATGGTTAGACTCAATAAGAGAATACACTGAAAAAAGTGTCATATCATTTCTCCCTTCCTGAAAGATAGAGAAAGCCAACTCCTATGGCTATGATATGGGCTGGGACTTGGCCGAAGTGTGTTGCTATGACTCTTCAGTGTATCTACATCTTCTTTACCAGTATCTATCAATAAGGCAAGTTCTCTCTTGGGCACTGGCAACAACATGTATATATCACTAGTACTTATTCTGCCAAAAGCTGGCATTGAGCAGAATTCTTGAGAGTCTTACATAGCGGTATATGGAATAGAAAGGATGGAGGATAAATTTGACTTTTATTTTGCTAAAAGTCAAATGGAATGAAATTGCCCTGCTTGTAGACACCTCTCTACAGCACAATTCCAAAGAAATAAGTTCTGATCCTTAACATTAGTATGTCTGTATTAAAGTAAGTCCTTGCAGTGTAATATGTAACAATGCAAACTTTTAAAAAAAAATCTCTTTTATCAGTATCATTGCTCACAAGAGCATATTCAGTTTAAACATGAATGTTCTGCCATAGGATTATTTTGGGGAAGAGGAGACTTTGTGTTCTCACTGCTTCTTTTTGTTTTGAGTCTTCTGGTAGCTTTCTTAACAGGAGTATAAAATGGGAATGGCAGGGTGGCTCAGTTGGTTAAACATCTGCCTTCGGCTCAGGTCATGATCCCAGGGTCCTGGGATCGAGCCCTATTTTGGGACTCCCTGTTCTGTGGAGGGCCTGTTTCTCCCTCTCCTGCTCCCCCGCTTGTGTTCCCTCTCTCACTGTGTCTCTCTCTGTCAGATGGATTAAAAAATCTTTTAAAAAATAGTGTAAAATGAATTTATAAAATAGCTTTGCTAGCCTATCAACTATAAGGAGCCTTAACTATGTCATTTGCTATTTTCCTCTATTTCTCTCTTCCCTTTTTTTGTGATATTTCACAACTGGACCCACCCTTGCTCCCTAGACCTACTCCTGGTGTTCATCTACTGAGAGCTAATTTACTGTGGGTCAGATACAAGGCTAAAAGCTGAAGAAATAATCATGAACAAAATACATTAGTATGTAACTTCGTCTTGGTAAATTTGAAAAGGTTCCTTGGTGGAGGTGGCATCCAAGCAATCCCCAAAGGCTAAACAGAAATTAGCCAGGTGGAAATGGGATCAGGAACACTGAAGCATGTGCAAAAGCCCTGGGGCAGAAAGAACAGGGTACTTTTGGGATATTACTGGTAATTTTGTATGGTTTAATGGTAGAGCTGAAAGATGAAGAAGCATTACAAATGAGCTAAAGAAATAAACTTGTGAAAGGCTTTAGGCACAAAGAAAAGGAGTCCAGTCTTTGTTTGGAAGGCAGACAGAAGTGACTTAAGGGATTTTAATCTGTAGAGTAACACATTCCAATTTATACCCTACAAGATGCTTCTGGCAAAGGGTAGAGAATTGTTTCAATAGGGTGATTTTAGAGAAAAATAATGAACATTGATTTCCATTATGTGGTAGTATC
>ML109899.1:0-14979 GCA_003697995.1 Taxidea taxus jeffersonii | reverse complement strand
AAAAACGGATAGAACATTCCAAGAAAAGGGTTTGTTTACAGTGTTCTAGGGGGAGCAAAGCTGAGCTGGGAGGGATTGAGTAGGAACCCAGTGCCAGTAACAGAGGTAAAACTGTCCCCAACCCCAGACCTGTGGTTGCTGGATCAAAGGAGTGACTAAAAATTGGAAGGGAATGTCTTTGAGAAGAAAGTTGACCTACAGAGGTGAGACTCAGCCTAGCCCCAGGCAACTTTTCAGAGAGATGTAAAGGAATAAATACTGACCTCACTCTCCCTCCTCCTTCCATTCACCATTCACTTGCCCACCCTCTCCATTGAACAAACCCAGTGGAAGCCAGGGTGGGGAGTGGCTCTGAATAACATCCTAAGTTCACCACGTAGAGCAAAGGGCAGGATGGAGGAGGATGGAAAGTGGCCTTGAACCAAGAACTGGAAAGTATAATTCTCAGCTTTGCACTCCCCTTCTCTCATTCCTCCTCCTTTTCAAAACCATCCTCTTCTCCTTTCTCCTTGCACTGCCACTCCTCCTTCTTCCTTTTCCATGCCCCATCCCCTCTGCTGTGCTCTGAGCTTACCCTCTTTTTCTGGTAGATTGTTTTTGGTCACGTTGAAGAATTAAAGTAAAAGGGCTATCTTTCACGATTCATTCCTTCTCTCTTCCCCCTTCCATTGTCCTGTGAACTTAAAATTTTAAAATGAAAGAACAATTTTTAAACCCTCTGAAAGCATAGATGAGAAAAGAAAGGAGGGAGCTATTTTCTGTAAACAGTGTATTCAGTTTCCCCTCCTCAAGAGTTCAATGAGTGAATGCATCTTGGAATGTGAGGTGCCTCCTTTGTGACTTCATAGATTTTCTGGGGAATTGCTGAGGGCTTTTAAGGAAAGAATATCCCTGATCACAGTCTCTGCATCCATATACCATGGGGAGGGTCATTCTTTTCATTATCAATAATACTGTCCACCCACTATGTGTTTGGCACCACTGTAGACAGGATCGGGATGCTTACTTTAGTTTGAAGAAGCAAATGACATTTTCATGTTTGTTAATAAGAAACGAGTAATGCCTCCCTACTCCCATCCCTGCCATCAGGCCAGGAGGGAGGAAGAAAACAGGCACAGAATCTTGATGGCTTCTGATTCACAAATGAATTCAAGCCACTTACATACTGGTGAAATTATAGATTAAATTTTGTGTGGTGATAAAGAGCAGATTACATTTTATTGGAGAAAATATAAGCCTCTAAAGTTAGAATTTCATGAAGAAATTTATTACAAACTAGCCAGAATACTTTCATAAGGATGAGATTTAATAAAAAGCATAATTTGTACAGAAAGAAAAAGGCAAAAGGTATACACAAAGGGGCCATTGCCCCAGTAACAACAGAGAGGGAGGAGGTAGAGAGAAAAATTGGTAGGTAATTGCATGGCTGGATGGCTGGCTGGATGGGTGGATAGAAGGAAAGGCAGGTTCAAAGATAAATGGATGGATAGAAAGAAAGATTGGTCTTCTTAAAAAAGCCAGCAAATTTAGTTTAGAGCTTGGGCTCCTCAATCATATATAGTAAAATATCCTATTTTCTCACCTTAATTACTGCTTACTAAAATATAGTCTCCAGCTTTAGCTTGATCTCTAGATTACACCAGATTTTCAAAAAGGAGTTTATATTTTCTATGTTGCATACCTTTAAAGAGCATATTGCACTTTAAAATCCCTCCAGTGTTTTGCAATTTAAAAATCTTTGAAATTACAGTTTTGAATAGCTTCCATATTTCTTTGCATATGAAGTGAGTTATGCTTCCTACTTCATTACCTGGTTCACCTATTATATGGAAAAGAAATGCATGAACTGTCACTGGAAAACAGTATTTCTATTTCTAGCAAACTGAAGAGTCTTGTCTTCTGTTTGCTCACAAACAAAAACACACTGACCGATTTTAAGATAAGTAAAGTTCTTCCTGCATTTTCTAAAGACGTGAAGATGGAATTGTTGGGATTTTACAGTAGAAAATAAGCCCATTTTCTGCTAGGGAAGACTAGGTTGAATCCTATCACCCAGATTTTAATTTCTCCATTCTTTTAATCTCTGCAGAGCTAAAATGGGATGAAAGCAAATTGCTTCTTAATTTTTCAGAGATTGGTAGGCTTTCTAGGACTTCAGGCTTATTTAACTGACTTTCAGTTGTGAGATAGAACCATTTAATTGTTTATATTCCTCCTTGACTCTGATTTATAGCAAAATAACATAAGTAGATCTTTCAAAGAAATGATAGCTATGTACTTAAACACTATGAAAAACTCCTTCATGAATTGTTTTGGCACCCAATTAATGTTTGATGTAATAATCTCATAAAATGTCAAAATATTTCAAAGAAAATTGTTTTCACATGTGTCAAAATTTGAAATGTAAATAGTATCCATCTCTGTCATAATTATTATCTTTAAAACTGCAGGGTTCCCCTCCCCCTATTTCCAAGTCCTGGAAATAATCCTGCCATTTCAATACAGGCATTAATTTACTAATCCTCATAGAACTCGTAAGATCTCTCTCAGTGTGCATGTGCTTATTTCTGAGAAAGGACGTTAGTAGAATTTAGTGCAAGAAATGTTAGAGAACAGACATGTTCATAGGTCTGTAAGCAAGGATATGCAGAGTAACATTATTTCAACCCTTTGCACCAAAGACTTGAGGCAGATTCAAGTACATCTGTTGTGTAGAAGTAAGTTAATTGTGGTCTGACTGCTGTGGTGAGAGAAAAGAGCAATCAGAAAGACAATAGAGCAGGCTCTGGATGCCACTAGAAAGAATAGGCTCAGGGAAAGTCTGGTCTGGAAAGGCAGACTTTGAGCTAGGAGTGTTGAGGTCACAGTGGCTGTTGGAGAAAACAGTTAATGGTACCTACCACCTTGGAGTCCCTCTGTCCTTCCCCTCCCACAGCCAATCAGACAGTAGGCCTGTCGCTGTACTTAAAAATCTCTCCCAAATCAGGCCACTTTTTACCGCTGCTACCCTAATCCAACACAGCTTCTGCTGCTGGAGCCTCTTAGCGAGGTCCTTTTCATCCACTCTGGAACCTTCCAGTCCATTCTCCTTAGTTGATTTCAAATACAGCTCTGATTAGACCACTCCTGTTTGGGCACTTAGCACCTTCCCTCGCTCTTAGTGCGTTCCCAAAATCTTCATCGTGACTTCTGAAGGGGACTGCTTAGTCCGCCCCTTACTCACCTCTCCAGCGGCCTAAATCCCACTTAAAGCCCCCTTTGTGCGGTTCCCCTAGGACCCATGCCCCTCCCTCCCAACGGTGTCCACTCTGCCTAGAGGCCTTCCCCTACCTCCCAACCCAATTCCCTTTCCATTCCATCTCATATTCAACATTATTCCCTGGAAAAGCACTTCCTAAATTATTCCCTAACTTCAGACACTAAAGTAAAATGCCCTTAAACTTGGGTTCTGTATTGCACTCAACAAAATTAAAATTAAATAATTCTTTAGTTAATTTATTAAAAACTCTTTCTATTGCTAGTATGTAAGCTCCTATTGGGGGGGGGGCTTTTTATTTAGTATTGGAGCCTCCGACTTTAGCCCAGTGCTATTAGAAATTCATGTGTTAAGGGCGCCTGGGTGGCTCAGTTGGTTAAGCTTCTGCCTTTGGCTCAGGTCATAACTCCAGGATCCTGGGATTGAGCCCCACCAGGCATCTGGCTCCCTGCTCAGTGGGGAGCCTGCTTGTCCCTCTCCCTCTGCTGCTCCCCCTGCTTGTGCTCTCTTGCTTTCTCTCTGTCAAATAAATAAAATCTTTAAAAAAAAATTAAAAAAGAAAAGGAAAGAAAAAAATATGTGGTAGTAAAGATATAGAAGAAAACAATATAACAACAAAAATGGAGGTTATAGAACAATTATACAACACAATGATTAACAAAGTAAAACCATAAAATTCTATAACTGTATTCATTATTATAAGAATAACATAGATGGAGGGCCCCGGGGTGGCTCAGTCATTAAGCATCTGCCTTTGGCTCAGGTCATGATCCTGGAGTCCTGGGATGAGCCCCACATTGGGTTTCCTGCTCTGTGGGAAAGCTTGCTTCTCCCTCTCCCACTTCCCCTGCTTGTGTTCCCTCTCTTGCTGTCTCTCTCTATCAATAAATAAATAAATAAATAAATAAATAAATAAATATTTTTAACTACAACAAATGCCAGCACACTAAAATGGTGAATTGATTAAAAGGACATTGCCTTGGAAAATCATAGGCATTCCAACTACTGGATATTCATACACACAGGAAGAGTTTTTCAAATTTACCAAGTGCTTCTATCATGTGTTTAGACTTACTGAATGGAGTGCTGAATTTGAATACTTAGTGAATACTAGCATCTCACTAATTTAATTAATGAATACCAAATTTTATAAATCATTCATTGGTTATTAGATGGCCAGTAAGCAGCCTTAAATTATATGTAAAATTAAGATGTATGGATTATAATCACATTTGTGTCGCTCACTTGGTGACCACTTAAGTACTTTCATGAGGGCATCTGGATGGCTCAGTTGGTTAAGCAACTGCCTTCAGCTCAGGTCGTGATCCTCAAGTCCCAGGATTGAGTCCCGAAACAGGCTCCCTACTTGGCAGGAAATCTGCTTCTCCCTCTGACCCTTCCCCTTCTCATGCTCTTTTTCTCTCTATCATTCTCTCTCTCTCTCAAATAGAGAAATAAATAAATAAAATCTTTTTTAAAAAGTGTGCTTTTCCATAGCACCTCTTTAAAAAAAATAGTACTCATGACCTATCAGTGGACCATGCATGCTACTTTGATCTACACGTACTTATCCTTGAGCCCTATAAATGTTTTCCATTTGGTTTTTAGGTATCTTAGGTATGTAGTCCTTGACCATATTTTACAAATTTATTAAAGTTAGTGCAGGTGTTTTCCATTCTAAGGACTTCTAAAAAGTACTGATTGTATAATAAATACTTTAACATATTTTTCTTGTAATATCTAAACATTATAGAAAAGATTTTTCCTTTGATTCCCATCTTTCAAACTTTGTTCTATGTGCTTAAGTATATATAAAATAAACACATAAAAATATCATGCTTTATGTATTGTATTTCTTTTTCATATGCTACTATTGCTTTGCATTTTTATTTCACGAATACCATGCCAATAGATATAAGCATATATAAATAATTTTTATACTTGCATTTATTTTAACTCAACAGAGCATGTTGAAAATTGATGTTAACAATATTGATCTCCTTTATATATTTAAGCTGTTATACAGTATTTCATGGTATGTAATACATGAGCAGTTTTCTTTAATTCATAATCCATTTTGTTTTCTATTATAAACAAGCTAGAATGAACATGTTTGAACATTTCTTTTAACATCTGTGGGATTATGTTATTTCTTATGGCTGAAATTGATAACAAAAATCACTCAATTTTATAGGCTTCACATTTCAAAATTTAATGGACACTCGTAATTTGTTCCACGTGAGGGTTATATAGGTATATGCCCAGTAGTAGTTTCTGATGGTGATAGACATTTCCACAAATCCTTGCCAACATTTTCTTACTACAATTTTGTTTTTTACTCTTATTTTGGATTTTCTATATACTTGAGGATGAGATTATTAATGATTTAGCTGTTCTGATAGCCCTAATTTATTTATTTGTTTCTTTAGCATTCAATTCTGCTAAAAACATTTATTAAGTATCCCTTAGAAGATACTGATAACCTATGTGACTAAGAGTCTTAGTCATGCTCAAATACCTGTTAGGAAGATAGCCTTACAGGAGAGACTTTTCTCTGTGTGACCCTAAACTTTATATTGGACTGTGCTTTAAAAAAAGAAAAAAAAAAAGGAAGGAAAAAAAGAGTTTCCTAAAGATGACACTGTTATATATTTAAGTTATTATAGGGTAAAATATCCCTATCTTCTCATTACCCATAGCTATCAAATTTATTCACATGAGCATGGGGGTATTAGTCTTTATCTTTTTTAATATCTTTGGAGTATTGACAATTTGATATATTCTTTTTTTTTTTTTAAGATTTTATTTATTTATTTGACAGAGAGAAACACAGTGAGAGAAGGGAACATAAGCAGGGGAGTAAGAGAGGGAGAAGCAGGCTTCCCTCGGTGGAGGCAGCCCAGTGCAGGGCTTGATCTCAGGACCCTGGGATCATGACCTGAGCCAAAGGCAGACGCCTAACGACGAGGCACCCAGGCACCCCAATTTGATATATTCTTATAGATCATACTTGAAAAATCAGCATGTAGCTTCCAAAAAGGAAGATACTGGAAACAGCAATAATTTGCTACCTGGTTCAATGGGATCAACATCTCTTACTTGGTTAATAAGAAAATGAAGACCCTTTGAAAAGCAGGGATTATATTTAGGATAAAATTTTCACAGAGCTTAGCAGCCAGTTAGTGTCCTTTGTGTATTAAATACCAATTTAAGCACAATGGAAAATCTGTGTTTGCCTCTGAGAACTCAGAATATGGCTGCGGAGTCACAACACAAATACAGCAATATTCGATTTAAAAACTCACGGAGAAATCATAGGGCAAATCTTAGATTTGACCACTCACATGGATAATTAAGGCAAGAACAATTTTCAGAAGTAAGGTTCCTCAGGAACTTCCTAAAGCTCTAAGTTTCAAGCTAGGTATTGTAGGGAAAAAAAACGGATTAACAGGAAAACTCAGGGAATGTACTCCAGGTGAAGATGGAGTTTAATAACTATTTCTTGGCTTGATGATTGTAATTCATATACAAAATCAACTGTTCACAGAGACCAATAAAGTCACCTTCCTTTTTATTCCGTTTCCAAAACTGCAGTTGAAATCTGGAGAGACAGCTGCCAACATTGCTAGAGAGCTGGCCGAACAAACCAGAAATCATTTGAATGCTGGAGACATCACCTACTCAGTCCGCGCCATGGACCAGCTGGTAGGCCTCCTAGATGTGCAACTCCGGAACTTGACCCCAGGCGGAAAAGACAGTGCCGCCCGGAGTTTGAACAAGGTAAGGACTTCGCATAGATATGTATATATATATATACATATCTATATATATATATATCTTTAAAGCTGTAGTAAAATCAGGGAAACTGCCCTGGTTAATTTTTCTCTTTCTATAAAATCAAATCATTCTAAAGAGCATCACTAGTTATATTCAGTCTGCTTCATTCTTTCATTATAATGGTGACCCTATTTGGCCTCTAATCTAAAGACACAAGAAGTGATCATCTCTGTCCTTATATTTTTTGAATTTACAATTCTATTTTCTTTGGTATTTACTGTTTTGAATGCTAAATTCTGGCAAGGTCAATATGAGTAAATGAGATTTATCTTGTTTCTTTTTTTTTTCCTTTTGAACTTTTATATCAAAATAATTATAATAAAATAAATGTCTTATCAATAAGTAGAAGTTTAGAAAATAGCAACAATGAGAGAATATAAGCAATTGATTAAAGATGTTTAAAAATGAAATGATTTAATCTAATTAATATTACCCTTAAAAACTCATAGGACAAGTAATTAGGTTTTAATTTATATTTCCTTTTGATATTTAAGTTACTTAGATTTTACTTCACTATATTAACATAGGTTTAATTGTATGGCAGCAAATTTGAATTGTAAATAATGAAAATAATTCATTTTTTTTAATTTCAGAGAAGATACATTTTTGTATTCTTACTTATACAATAAGTATATTATATATACTTATATATGATATATTACAGATATAACCATTTTATGTTTACTGTACATAACCTATCCACTATATAAGCAGTTTATTTACATAAATATGTAAAGTATATTTTTCATATTTTTAGAGGAATATAATTTATTCCTTATAAGATCACATGGCAAACCGACTCCACGATGAAAAGATACTAGGGTTGCTACACCAAATGACATATGTTCCCTGAAAGGTATTTGTGTAGCAGAAGTGATCAGTTACTGAAACTGAATTTTAAGGCCTTGAATGTCCTAACAGTCCTCCTCCTTTAGAAAGCAACAATTTGGCAGCAACAGACAGGTCCTCTAAGGAATTCACAAAATGAACGTTCCACTTTAGAATGTCAAATGACTTTTGAGAGTGGTCTTTTAATACGTTAAGGATTTTTGCAAGTCTCATTAGACTAAGAGTTTCACTGATCGAGACGGAAGACATTTTTCGAATGATGATGGTTTGATACAGGAAAGCCTGACGTTTTATCTGCGAAATACAGTTTTTCCTGCAATTTCATCCCCAGAAAACAGATTCAGTTTTATCTAGTAGATCTAAATTATTGTTAAAGTTTTCTTTTTTCATGCTGAGCATAAAGGAGTTATTTTTGTCACTTATGCCCCTGATAGAATCACCACCAAGTCGCTGATAAAATGTAATCCACAGCTGCCTATGTAATCTGGACATACTGTGATTTTAATGTGTTACTACCCAGGCTGACCGGATGCTATTAACGAATATTGCCGCCAGCTATTGTTATCCTAATGTACTGGAAGTAATAATTTCTATTAATGCTACATATCCATAACATTACTTGTTATAGCAATACTTTGTATCTTTATTTAAAAATGGTGTTGATGTCTGACAATATCAGGTAAAGCTGGCAATTAATGTCACATTCTAACTGGCTACAGCTAATCAGCTTGCCTACTCTGAATATCAAATAACTACATAATGGACAAATTTCCATTTGTGAAGCTTTTTAATGCTTTCTTTTGTTTCCCATTTGGCTCTTTTCAATTGTTTATATAATGTGGTCTGTCATATGTTAATTTGCATGATGGGGTAAGGAGATGGGAGGGCAAAGGTTATCCACACGCTTGCTGGCTTGCTCTCATTTCCTGTGGTTCCCACTGTTTCCTAAAGCAGTTATAACCCATCAGATTTGCAGAAGTCAACTTGGTACAAATCCACTGAACTCCACATTGAAATTCTGAAGGGTTTAGAGTCCTGCAAAACCAAGATGCGAGTCAGTGATCCAAATGACAGCGTTGGCAATTTACTTGCACTCATTCCTCACTTAATTCTGGAGAGCAGTAACTGCTCTATGCTCATCGAAGACTGCAGGAATTAAAGTTGAGAGAGTATTAGCCACACAAAAGGCATCAGAGTAACTGCTTCTTAACCCTGGGTAATTTTCTCCTTCAACAATCAAGGCTACTGAAGGAAAAAAAATAGGGAAGAGGAAGAAAATCACAATCCATGAAATTTTGTGTCATTTATTCAAACAGGGCAATTAAACTTCTTATTTATTTCATCGCCAGGAAAAAAAAAATGTTTGGGATTGAATATGAGTTGTTTTGCCCACAAAAACATCACGCTGTTTGCAAACAAATAAACAAAAACGGGCTTCTTATCCCAAAGAAGTTTCTAAAATGTACAAGGTTTTTTGTTGTTGTTGTTGTTATTTGTGTTTTTTTACTCAAAACTGTGAAAAGGAATTATTCAAGACATAAGAGCAGTGATAAATCAAAAGATTAATCACATTCTTCTAATCAGAAGTTACTTATCTGTTGGTATTTTTCCCTTGGAACCAAATAATCATAATGAATGGGCACTTCTATTTTTCCGATAAACAAAATTTCTTGTGTTTGAACATATGGTTTGTGGTGCATATTAACCATCTATATAATCTTGAAACCACAAACAATGTGGGTTCCAAATTTTTGATATAGTTTACTTAACTTCCTATGTCTTCATTTGTGGCTCATGAATTAACAACTAACCTCATGTGCAATGAATCATTTCAAACGACTGAAGGATAATGGTATTTACTAATTTCTACCAAATTTATTCCACAATTTCCTCCCATCGTTAACAACTTTATACCATCCAGTTTTCACTTGGGTTGCTCTGAAAGGGTGCTGGCAACTAGTTTTCAAGCCGTTGCTTACATTTTGCTGCTGCTTTAGCTTTCATTCTCTTCTAGAAAGTAGTGCACAACAAAAGAAGGTGTTTTGTGTAGATGTGTTCTTTTATTTTTCTTGTTTTCTTCTGTCACTAACTTGTTTTTTCTATTCTGTGTTTAATCTGCTGTCTTAATGGATTCAGCTTCAGAAAAGAGAGCGCTCTTGCAGAGCCTATGTCCAGGTACTTTCTGCGTTTTTATAAATGTGTTAAGTTGTTGAATTGTCTCTGTTGGTGGTACCATGTGTGGGCATTGGATAGAACAATGATAATGTACCCTGTTGAGCTAAAGGGATTTCAGGGAGGGCATGAAGGGTGGGAAGAGAAAGACATGGTGCAAGGGTATGTGCTGAAAATAAATTTGGCGGCGCCCACACTCTGTCATGCAAAACGAACACAGACCAGCAAGGAGGGGCCGCTTGGTATGTGACAATTTTGATCACAACTAAAAGGTGAGTTGGGTGTAATATGTAAATCTCTCATGTCTTAATAGAGGTGTGTAGGAATACATTTTGTTAATATACTGGGTCAGTTAATAGTGAATAGCAAATCATTCAGAAATGACATTGAATCAAAATCCTGTAAGACAAAGAAGAGTCCAGAATACTTGGAATATCATGCTTCTGTACCAAAATGTTCAACCCATGCTATGACTCTCTTACTTTCCCACTCACTGTAAACATTTTAGTCCTGATATAAATGTAATTTTTCTCCAGTTAACATGTTACAATTTGTTTCTAAGCAGGGTAGAAACCATTCCTATCTTTATGGGTTCTGTGTGAAAAGAATCCCAGAAACAACCTTTATAGTTATTTTTACAAGGCAGAAATGCAGGAAGGCAGTGTAGAGGTGGAAAAAAATTTCCTTTTTCCCCACTAAGTTCTTTGGCTGGTCTAGTGATTAAATTGACATAAAACAGATTAACAGGAAGAAAACAAATTTAATTCCATATGTACAAGAGTCCCCAAAAGATATGAGACTCAAGGGCCGTCAGGCAGTTGAGGCTTAAATATCATCCCGAGCTAAGAAATGAGAGAGGGGCCTGGGGTTTCAAAAAAGAAGAGGGAGAATAATTTACATCAGATATTAGATAATATACATTTTACTTTATAAATTAATGAATCTTTGTGTATAAGAAACATTCCATTGTTTTTGTTTTGTTTTGTTTTCTCCTAAGTCTTTGGGAATTATATATATTTATGTATACATATATACATAACATATATATATATGATATGGTATGTGCAGTAGGTACAGAAGTTGTAGTATTCTTCAACAATGAAGGCTGAAGATCATTTTTGAGCAATATGTGGATTGTTTTTGATTACAATCTATCCTATCCACTTAATGGGGCCTTGGAGATGATTAGCCTTTCGGTATTTAATTCTATGAAATGCATGGTCATTCAAACATGAATCTCTGATGGAAAATTAATAGCACAGTTTATTCAATGGCTGATTTCCTGGTGTTATAATTGACTGTCTGTGAATAGATGTTTCAGCTATTGACTAAACATCTGATAAGACCAGATACAAACAGAATATTTGTGAAGCAGAAATGCTCTGCTCACTAAGACATGGCATTATTTCTATTCGTTGTAATGTAGATTATTACTCTATGAAATGCTAGGGTGAATAATACTTTAAACTTTAGTCTATTAGAATTTTAAAGACTTGCCTAATGTCCCTAGTGTTGCTATGTTTGGAGCATGTTCTGAGCTATTTATGAAATAGATCTAAGAAGTGCTTTATGTATTAAATTTGAAAAAATATAATTATGTAGGAATCATGAGATCCTAAAAAAAAAAAAAATGGCCTTTCCATTGGTACACATAATGATTCTTAGAGGTTTGATTTTTGACCATCAAAATCACTTAGCTTTTAATTATTTAAAGGTACACTGTCTATTCTATGAATTGTCTAGATCCATCTTTCCTACATTTGTTTATTTCTTACTTCCTACATTTGTTTCTTTCACTAAAGAAGCATAGTAAAATCTGGACCATCATCTACCAGCCATGATAACTGCTAACTGATCTATATAGGTGAACAAGAGGTGGTTGCTTTAATTTTTTTAAATATTATGTGAATCCCCTAATACTCATTATGCTTGTACCTCCAAAATTTTAACAAAAAACAAACAATTGGATCGAATATTTTTTTCATTTAGTTTTAATTTAGATTACACTAAAATCTTCGTTTACTATCAAAAGGTAGAAACTGATAGGAGTCATAGTAAAAAAAAAAAAAAAAAATCATTACTATGTGGAACGAAACAAGTACCTTCACTAAAGAAGAGAGTGTTATGTTATGTTTTATGCCAGAGAAGACAAGTAAGGTTTGTGTTGCACAGGCATATTAAATAACTACCATGATGTCACGGGTAAATAGAAGGTACTTTAAAGATGAACATGAGTTAGTTGGAGAGATGAGATGACTGGCCCAAGGTCACACATTAGCACCCATGGCACTAATACTGCTATTCTAACATGCCTCCAGTGCTTTCCCAACATCAATGATGATTTATTATTTAGAATAAAGGCAGTTATTAGGCAGTAATAATGTAGCCATCACTGTGGGAGGCAGTTTGCAGAAATTATTATTTAATATCCACAACAATCCTATGATATAATTATTGTTATTTTTAACTTAGAGTAGAGAAAATGGGGCCTGGGGGAATTAAATGACTTTCACAAGATCATACAGCAGTGATGGAGGGGGTCCTGAATTCAAAGCTAGGACTTCCTGACTCAGAATCTCGTGCTCGAAATCCCTAGGATACCACCGATACAGAACTGACTTCATTATTTGGAGTTAGGAGTCGGGATATATCTTCTGGTTTACGTTTATTGATTTATTTTACTATATTTCAGGGGTAGTGTAAACTAGTTTTTTCCTTTTCTTTTTGTTTGAGATTGAGTTCGAATGACTGTATAGTAATCATTTTTGTACTATTGATTAAGCACAAATACACACATAATTTGCTTTGAGGGCCTTTCTTTCAGAGAACTCTGTGCAATCAAAAAATTATCTTATTAACAGAAGGAAAAAAAGCAATTAGAAAATACTGTAACTCGCTGTTAAAGGAGATCTATCAAAATATTTTCCAGAGTGATTGCATCATTTTGCATTTCCAACCAACAGTGCATGAAGGGTTGAGTTCCTTCGCATCTTTAGTAACACTTGTTATTTTCTGTCTTTTTTTATAACGGCCATTCTAGTACAGGTGAATTGTGAAGTCCTTAGCTCCAGTCATGGAGTGGGGGCAGGGGGTAGAGAGGAGGGCAAGGGGCAGGGAGTAGAGTCCAGGAACCAGTGCAAGGTCACATGATTCCAAAAAGAGATGCATGGTTTTCATGAGACTCTGGGAAGAGAGTATGACCTCAAACCACTTAAGAACAACTGCTTTCATGTTCTATAAATGTTACTAGGACTTAGATTTACATTTTTTTCCTCATTTTCAAGTAGTTCTCCTCTTTGTTCTCCTCTTCAGCAGGAAATATTAAGAATTACTGGCATTCATTCTTTATGGCTTTAAAAGCAGGACATTTTCCTATTAAAGAAATATATGTTTTAAAATTTTTATCAGCCATTCCTTTTGTTCTCCAGATCTCAGAGGCAGCATAGTCTCCCTGGAGAGTCTGTAGTCAACCTTTCTTAATGAAAGCTATAAGTACATATAGTTATCCATATGAATCTTTTGAGTCATTCTTTGGAATCTGCTATTACCTACACCATCAGGTTGAGAACTGATCAGAAAAAAATGGTAAATAGATGCAAATGAATGAATACACACACATACACACACATCCCTGGTTTCCTTCCTTCCTTCCTTCCCCTCTTCCTCCTCTGCCTTCTTCTCCTTCTTCTTCAAAGGCAGATTGACTGTGTTCTTTAAAGCTTACACAGTATTTGGGGGCACCTCGGTGGCTCAGCTTTCAGCTCAGGTGGAAATCTCCGGGTCCTGGGATTAAGCCCTGTGTCTGGCTCCCGGCTCAGCGGGGAGTATGCTTCTCCCTCTGCTCCTCCCCTCTCTCTCTCTCAAATAAATTTAAAAAATCTTAAGAAAAAAAAATTTTTAATAGCTTACAAAGTAGTTGAAACAAGCCATCTGTTTATTTCAGTTTGGAACTGTGATTTTTGCACTGCTTATACTAATTTAGTTTGTTTGTTTTACCTTAATTATCCACTAGAGATCTCTATCCTAGACATCAGCATGAAAAAACAGTATCTCTCTTCAACTATGAAAAAACACCAGGTAGTAGTTAACAACAGAAGCATCCAGGAATTAATAGTTGAGCACAGGGGCCCAATAGCCTTATCAACGCTGGGAATACAACAGTGCACAGAGTAGGCAAAATCCTGGTCTACCTCCTAGAGTAAACGCCCTAGGGGCAGAATATAAATAATACCGTAAGTATCCAAAAAATATGGCATATGAGATTACTGTAAATCTCATATGTAAAAATCTCATACTGTAAAAATCACTGAGGTGATATTTGAGCAAAACCCTGAAGGAGGTGAGGGAGTGAAGGACGCAGCTAGGCAGGAAAAAACACTCTAGCAGAGAGACAGTTCCCGAAGTAGAAATAAGCCCGCGGTGGTGTTCCAGGAGGCCAGTGCGGCGGGTGTGGTATGAAAGAGAAGAGGGTCACAGGGCATGAATCTGCGGGACGGTAAGGGCCCAGATCTGAGAGAGCATTGCAAGGACGCTGGCTTTTATTCCCAGAGATGCCGAAAACCCTATAGGTTTCGGAGCAGAGTGATGACACGAACCAATCTGTTTTTAAAAGTGAGGAGTAGATTATTGCAGGAAAACTAAGGGCTGAAACCCAGGGTGACCAAGGACAATAATGGGCAAACAGAATAGGAGCGTGAGATGCTGACATAATGACTCAGGTTCAGGATTTTTATTTATTTTTATTTTTTTAAGTGTAACAAACAGGACTTGCTAGGGGCTGTATGTGAAATGTCAGACAGAGGAAGAGGAGTCAAAAATGTCAGAAAGAGTTTTACAGGAGCAACTGGAAGGATGAAGTCACTATC